>DWTO01004942.1:0-11103 GCA_018244755.1 Jemadia pseudognetus
GAGGTTGTATATCACGGTCCGAATCTCCAGCCCCGACACAGCAGGGTATTTATGGCCCGAACCCCAAGAATGTATTTTTTACTACAAAAAATTTACGATTCACCGCAATTATGAACACTTTAATATCTTTTATATTAATCATCAGAAACATACGTTTTAATGTTCATAGCTGGATCGCACCGTTTGTTAGTTCCATGTTTCTCTGCTTGTAAATCATTTGGTTTATCCTCACGATCAGTTTCTGACTAATAAATAGTTTCAGGTACTACTAATTTAGTAAATAGCTTTGCTCAAGCTATTGAAAATTAGACCAGGTAGTGTTTCTCAAGCTTGTGAAAAAATTATTTATGGTCCCATAAAGGAATTGATTCATTTAAAGTTGTTTCATATTCCATATCGTCCACAATTTCTAAACGAAGCTTAAGTTTGACGAACTCGTTGTTATCTGAACGTTGTCAATTTAAAGTACATATAAACAAACACGTTTTTCTCCCTGTTGTTTCTGTTGGTCAGTGAGACAGAGCGAGATTCTGTTACACAATCCTCGAGTAAACGCGGCATATGCAGTGGCCAGTACCTGCTATTACAATGGACCAAATCAAAACGTCATTGTGCCACCACAATGCAGTCAAGTGCTTCGAGAGTCTTTTGTTACCGCTGAATATCAGTCCGGTTGGGACGTTGGAGTGACGCCGGTACGTTTCCTGGCCTAATGAACGCATTGGCTTCTACGTTATAACTTTACATTTAATTCCACATTTCTATTTCTAAATTTTCAATTTCAAAGTTTCAGCCTCCTTATACATTCTTTTAAAATTCTTATACACCATCGTTTCATTAATATTTACCATAATTATGATATACATATAATTATAGTAAATATTTATAGAAATATCTTGTGTTTATTATATTTTAGTCCTTAGGATTGTATTCGATGTCAATGTTAAACAGTATAATTTAAAAATAAATTCCGGATAATAATTCGATGGTAATCATCATGAATTAAAGCACAATGTTAAGACATTTACAAAATACCAACAGCATAGTAGGTAGTCGAAGTTCAATTAATGATCGGTCATTTATATTCCGGAGACGAACTTCTTATACAAAGAAGCGTACCGTACTACGTACGAGTAGGTAGTCTTTTTACAATTGTTTAACATAATTTTTATAAGTATAACCCGTACTCGCTTACGCAATACTAATAGATGGATGAGCTTTACTCCGTATTGTTTTTATTGTAATATCGGGTAATTGTGTTCTTACCGACATAGAAAAAATATAAAAAATCACGAGTGTAATTAGTGAATTATAAAGTTAGTTAAATGGAATAAACAAAGGGAGAAAAAAAACAAAAAAAAATAAAAACAAGCAGACTGGAGAGCTGGAGACACCTGGACTCAAATCGGGGTCTTCTGATTTCGTGACAGCCAGATTTCCCTGAGCTATTATAAGCTCTTTTTTTACACTCCACTGCTTACCTCTTTAGGAGAAATGTCGCTCACTTTCCAACAGGAGAGATAGCAGTCAAACGTGAGCCTATTGCTAAACATACTAAACAAAAAAATAGATTAACGTTTGGCGAAACTTAATAATAATAGCATTCACCAACGGTACAGCCGCCCACATTCCTTCTTATAACGTTTGAAATATCGTACGGTTACTTATGAAAAGAATTATAAAGGATATTTCGAAAAAATATTTAAGCTTAGCGCTCATTAGTTATGATTTTAATGGCCTTTTTACGGTCAGAGGCTTAAATTAAAAACGATATATCACTAAGCCAACTTCACACTACAACTAAGTCTTAACATAATGTATTTTATTGACACGAGCTGACAAAGTGAAGTGAGACTGTAGGCGGACTTAAAGGGCCGACGTTCCGACACATTTACCATACAAGCTACGTGCAGTAATATCAGCTCTGTATCTTTGCAATTGATGCTAGGCCAATAATATACCGTAAGTGGTAAATTAAAGTAGACACCGCAAGGGAACAGGAACTGAATTTTGTAGGTTATTATTGAAATACATTTAGTCGATAAGGCAACATGTACCAATAGCGGATACGTTTTTACAGTACACATTACTATCTAATTATTTGACTGCAGCTAACATTAGTACGTCACATTGCTGGGTCATACCCATATACATATTTAAATATATTATGACTGGAGCATACTTTACAACGCTCCTCTAATCCGGACTGTCAGAGGTACGAGGAGGTAGCGGCTGACTCGGCTGTTTAGGTTAAATCCATTTCTAAGACATTCAATAAATTTTAATTAACACCAGTTTTTCATCAATAGCAGCCGAGACCGATAAGTGGACATGTTTTAAACGCGGAAAAGATCATAAACATTTGCCACAAACGGCCACCCATCCAAAAAGCTGACGCCACCAGAGTTATTTTCACAGATCACACAGATCGCTGGCGGTCTTCGGTCTCATACAAAGTATCAAGGCTTTTGGTCATTTATTTATCATCAACTTTATTATAACAAGACGAGGCATCATTTCCACAATTATTATTGATAATTCCAAAAATGTAAAATAACGTTGTCACTTTAAAATTAATTTATTAATAAATTAATAAACAACAGGCGATAAGTGAAGAACAGTTAAATAAATCGCAAACGCTCGGGCCTAGCAAAGACTTCAGGAATGTGAGGTGAAGTCACTAAGACTTTACGATTGACCAAACATTCATTTCACGACCCCGTTACACGGAACAGTATTTTTAATATCTATCATACATTACGTCTTTTAAATCAGGCGAGAAACTTTAACTCAACGTGGAACGCGCGATGTATTTTAAACAGAATGATAGGGACGTTTCGGCGATTCGTTCTGGTGCTCAAGTTGTATTGGCGAAGAACTCTACTTTCATAAAGAGTTCAACGCGCGCTCCCAAGCTTCTAAGCATTTATGCACGATCCGTTAAAGACAATAATAAGACACTCTAATTTAATTATTTTATTACTCATTATTATTAAATAACTTAAATACTAAAAAAAAATATTGGTTTTTTTTTAATTTCTAAAGTAAAACTTAAAAAAGTACAAAGTAACGTAAAAACGTAAAAAAATAATAGAATATCTATTAACGTCATCTTCCACGGATATTAACTTTTAAATTAATAAATACAAATTATAAACATACAAAACATAACTTGCCGCCTGTATTTTCCCGAAGAGGTGGGGAGGAGGTAGAACAGTATAGCACACTTCCACGATTCTCCAGGTACGTAACTATAATAAATTAAACTAAATAAGTTAAAATTCATTAAATAAATATTATATAACATTATTTAAAAAATGGTCCTTATCGTACTGTAATGTAATTATACGAAGCCTTTAAGATGTTATAGGAAAATAACATGCCTCCTGATCTGAGCACTACAGAGTCATATTAATTGGTTCAACATCTATTAGATCACATCTCGTAGGTTCGCGGTCCGACAAAAAACATTAAGGTCCAATTTCACAGAGTTGAATTATTATTCGAATCAGTACTAGCACGGGTTACAATACGTAGTTATTAAACTTTTGTTACGTGGTTTTTTTTCTGTCAGCGTATCGACTCCGCCGCATACCTGCGTCCTTCTCAACGTTTACCTGTGCTTGTAAGAGGGCAGCGACCATAGAGTTGTTAAGGTATAGACGTCACTCAACTCAAGTATCGTAATAGATTCATATACATTGAAATGTACCAAAAGTGAACAGTTTTGTAAACGTAAAAAAGGCTGAGTTTTAAACGACGTTTAAAATCCTAATATTCATCAAAATTATTAGTGTATGTATTAAGTAACTTTCGTGAAAGTATCTGTTAGGTCTATTACTAATGCAATTAAATCTTCACATCAGGACATGAGCTTCAGCTTACCATATATTTCATCAAAACAATGTATAGGTGTCTATTTATATTGAAAATTAATGGGTTATGTCGCTTAAGTTAACTTATATAAACTGTTCGGGCCATCTAAACACACGTTCGGTCTATGGCTGCGCCCGCGCACGGTGAAACTTGGAAACCGGGCGGGCCAGTACACGATGGAACTTTGCGGAGGACGGTTGTGTCTAGTGCAACGTCGCGAGTGATGTCGCAGCATGTTAGCTGCGCGTGCCTTGTTATGGTGCCTGTGCCTTCTCGCGCTCGGCGCGCCGGCCATCGCCGCCCGCGGCCACCGCGTGCATCACCTTGTCCCCACCCGACACAAACACTCCGAGTTCGTTAAGGGAAAAAGTAAGTGCCGCCCACGGCTCTCTCGTCTCTACGTCCTAATCCTTAGAGCCAATGTGCTTTTACAAACGGTGACCTTACGGATGGACTGTGCTAGGCCGTGATCAGCGCTCTTTATGTTGTGTGTACCTTGTGGAGGAGATAAATTTCGGTTACGTATGAAGTTTTCACATAGCCGCCCACTAGCATGCTGTTTCAAAAAAGAGCGGCGTAACATAATGTGCTTTGGTGACATACATTGTTATTTTTTTTTAACTAAGTGTGTAAAACTAAAAATACTGTGTACAGCGTAATCGCTGGAATAAAATAAACAAAGCTTATCTTGCCTCAACAAACGTAGCCGTGCGTAGCCGGGCAAGTAGTATGAAGTTGTGGCTACAAACAGAACAACGAGGATTTATATAATTCTTATAATCTATTGCCGTATAACAAACACGATATTTAAGATAAAAAGAACTTGGATATACATAAATCTAGAGTGTCTAAATATTAACGTTTGAAAGTAAGGATACATCGCACGCAACTTTTTATTTATTTACTTATTATTCAGGCTCTAAAATAACGAACACAGTATGAACACAAGAAGCCATATATGAAACAAGCGGTTTGTGTGCATAGTACATATAGACTAGAGTAAGCGCTAACATAAATTTGATCCTGTTTCAAAATTACGCACACACAGACTTGTACATTCAAAAAAACCGACGATTGGCAACTTTACGTGAAAAGATACACTTGACAATGACTTTTTACTATATTTTGTCCGTTTGACGAAAACACGCCAAATCAAAGGTGAAGGCAAGCGATATCAAATACTGCCAGAAAAAGAAATTACTTGTCTGTTCACGTGAAAATATAATAGTTAATTACGTATTGCTACAAGCAAATAAATTAGCATGTCAGAGGAACATCGACTCGTTCGTTGTAAAACTATCGATCAATACTTGAAACGTTTAAATCAGAGATTCACGCACAAATAGCGTACTCAACAAAGCGCGACATTTATGGTGTCAGATTAAAATGAACCTTATGTACGCTCTGGTGTACTATTATTTTACACAAAAGTAACTGGGGACATTTTACGAGAGAAATAACATAACAATAACGTATTGCTGATAAAAACATAAAATAAAAATTTCATGGTATTTATCAATTTTATATAGAATCCATAACTATTTTGAATGGCGTGGGGGCACTAAGGGCACTCGTGCCGCGTCGTACAGTACAGTATATTGTCGCTCCAGGTCAGAGCTTGTTGTACTTAACGAGTCGTAACAATGAGCTTGTATTTCAAATTGTTGTAGAATTCCGTTTCTTTATTGCTTAGGCTTTGAAAGCTGTATTGTTTTGTTTTATTGCAACAAAAATATTACTCATGCGCGACTTAATCGAAGCGTGTACCAGTTAATATTAAAATGTCGTCATGGGGTTAAAAAATGAAAACAGGCAGATCCTTTTTCAGATACGCTTTTTTTTGTTTAAGTTTGTATAAGTTTTCTAGAAGGAATGTGCGTACATATCGAAAGTTTCAATAATCAGAGCGAAGACGATATTAATGTTTTATGTCCTTTGAGAAATTCTTAATTTTTTTGCAAAGTAACTGTTATTTCTGAAGACCATCGATTCGTACATTAAATTTTACATATTGACCTCGATTTATACGTAAACGTAACTGGTGAAAAGTGGAAGTGTACAAGTACTACACTCCTCAGCCTACCCCCTCGGGAATTAGAGGCGTGATGTTACTTTTTTATTGTCCTCTACTTAGCTATATAATAACCATATGAATGATGTACCTACCATGTAGCATCGTACCCGTTCTAATGTACAATTCTTTAGCAGTAACTAAAACTTATAATACTTTCAAGTACTTAATCCATAATTGTAAATTATATATAAAACGCAAAAATCCATAGAGGTGTTATGTACATAGAGTAGATGAGCCAAGCGAGAAAGAGAATGAATTTGGTATTTATTTCTCTTTCAATTATTGTATCGCCCAATAACTTTGTGCGTCAATTACTAAACAAGTATATATGTATATATATATATATGTATGTATGTATATATATATATATATATATGTATATATTATAATAATTTATAATTTGGTATAAATTTCATAAAGTACTGAAATACTTATTTCATTACTTTTTGAAATTTATTTCAAAAATATTCTAACTAGAGGCTATATTTCTTTTAGAAATTGTGTGCTTTCATATATATTTTAAGAAATTTTATATAAATTACTTGATATATATATGGTATAAAAATTGTTCGACTATAGTTATATAGGAAACATATGAAAATCTAGGATTGAAACGCCAGCTAATATAATATTTTATTCAGTCAAAATTGGAATCTCCACCTAATCTCAGTTCAGAGCTCGGCGCGCAACTATTTATAAAAAATATGCGTTTTAATTTGAAATATCACTTGATGCAACGACAAAACACTTGCCAAGGTTAGAATTCTCAAAAAAAATTTATGTCTGTCAACCAGCACTTGGTCATCGTGGCAAATTATGGCCTTAACATTTCTCGTTTCGAGGGGAGGCCCTTGTCCAACAGTGGAAAGATAAAAGTGTTGATGATAATAATATTAGCATTTAGTAAAAAACCAGATTAGTAAATACCTTTGATTCATAATTAAAAATGTTAATTTAATCTTAAAACATACATAAGCATGCACTAAACAAGTTATTTCCAGCATAATTACGTACTTAAGTATAGAAAAAAAGGGATATCCATATGTTCGGTGTCTAATGATTACAGTTTTCAATACTTAATCAGCTAAGGCATAAGATATAGAATTCCGCGGGCAATAATATATGAGTATCTTAAACACATCGAGCTGTTTATTAACGGCCAAATTAGAACCAGTTACACCATAATGATATGCAAGCTTCTATAATTCACAGAGTTTCTTGACCTAACATTTGATGACTCGTCGTGAGTATCGAATGTCGGAATAACTTGAAAAATTTAGTAAAACCGGCCGCCACCAACTGTAAACAACGTATATGATCAGTGCGATACTAGTTTTGATGCCGGCAGTTGTATGTTAGTTACAACATACACTTTATTCCGTTTTACCACTTTACGGCTCAACACTTCCATCTACTTGTTTATGTCAGAAGTTTATCGACTAATAAAATATGAAGTCCCATGAATTTTTATTATTTTATAATGAATTTATAATAAGAATTTATATCGACAAAACAAAATAAATACGTGCATCTTTAAAAAACCTACGTACCTATGTACCTACCTATTATGTAATAACTTAATAGTATACTCCTACTGAATTTGTATTGATTAATCTAATGACAAAGGTATGGATCTTGCTTTACTTCTTATGTTGGATTAAAACGAAGAATTAGAAGAATTCCATTTAATCCGTCTTCATCTAGTTCAGCAGGACTTAAGTTACAATTGTGATATATTTCTTTATTGTTCTCTAATATTGTAAGAAGCCTGAGCTGTATAGATTTCGGGGTATTGCATTCTGTTTACCCCTACATAATCAACATTTTCCGATTCCTACTAAACATCGTATATGTCCCTTAGTAGGCGCAATTGCGACGTCTCGCCAGTTTATTCGTGTAATTATAATGTATCTATTTATTCTTTTATTGTCGCCCCCAATATTTCCAGTGAAAGGTATATTAGTGAGTGTGAGGCGCAGACCATTGCACGGTCGATATTTGTTCCACAATTTTTGTTCCCTGCACAGCTTCAACAACGCTTTTATTTGAGCACATAATGTTTTACATACCAAACGTTTTATGCAAATTCCGGTTTAGAAATGTATTCGAGTTTTCAATTTATTTATCACAGTACTTATTATTATTCATTATTTCTGTGAATGACTACGAATAGAACAACAAATCTATTTATATAACAATAACACATTTTATAATTGATATCTGTCTGACGGTATCATTCAAAATTTAATTTCAGTATTTTAAGAATTCCAAGAAAGTTCTCCTGAAGGTACCTCTACCTATAAACACTTCGGACGCCCCTCCCGTTGTCTTACATAAAATCTCCACACCTTGCTTACAAATAGTCGCATAACAATTATTATTGTAACGTATAATTACACGTAAACATAACTTGCGGTACCTTTGCGAAAAAGTATTCACAGATGTGGAAATTTACGAAACGTCTGTCACCGGTAAGTTGTAACATTTATTTGTGCAGTTGATGTACACTGCTGCTTTAGTTCCCCTCACATGAAGAACGCAAGTGAGTCGAACGAGCGAGCTATAAACTACAATAAGAAATTGTAGTGAAAGGTTGAGTTACCCGAATTAAATGTTACTGGAACGAAACTGGTTCCAATGCTTCAGAATGCAAGTAACTGGATAAAAACATTGCCCTGAGACAAACCAGTCGTCGAGCTTTACACACTAAGCACTTATATGAACACAACTTGAATGATTGGTTCGGAAAAGACTGCTCGCGAACTTGATATCGTCTTTAGCGCAAAGAAAATTGGATAGGCCTATCACTCGACACTGTGCCTCTTTTGTAATACCCGAAATGATTCGAATTCTTAATCAATATATTTTTAAAACAAGTGTAAACGTAATATTAGGTATGTATGTATATCCACACAAGTAGCTATATCTAGTGTCATTTGCCGTGTAACAATATTCAGTGTTTTCGCCTTTCATTATTCCCTATTCCTCATGGTCCAGAGGCAGTGAGCGCGACGTAATTTCCACATTTAAATACTATCGTTCATGTCATCGCCAACACATCTGGGTCGACCGGACACCGGGGTTTCTACTGCCTACACGTAAAACAACCAAATTCAATGTCCATAAATCGCAAACACGTTTTCTACTATCTAGTGACATTTAAAATCGGCCGCGTACATGTGGGATGTGCCGTGCGTGGCTAAATAATATGGACGTGTACGCACAATTATACGTATCTATAATTACGTGTTAATAATCTATTGTTAAGATAAACGAATGTGTTGCTGTTATTAATTTTTTTTTTCCCGAAATTTCTCTATAACTAAATTTCCGATTAAATAGCAGTCGCTGAAGTCGTAACAATTAATCAAATTTCGTTTAACAGACCTTGAATATACAGGTAATATGAATTATCACATCGCCGTCACATATGATGTGAAAACATGTTAATTGTGAAAACTTATTAATAGACGACTGCCGCGCTGGTCGTGTTGATTGCAAGTGCGACTGCCGATCGGAAGTCTTGGGTTCAATTCCCGGGTCGGGCACTACTAAATTTTTCTTATTTGAATTTTTTAGTTGTGGCTCGGAGTCTGGATATGTGCCCGGAGTATGACAATAAGCTCACCACCTATTCCATAGTACGACATAAACGTAACTGACGAAATGTGGGAGTATTCTACATTCCTCTGCCTATCTCTTCGGGGATTAAAGGCGTGATTTTACGTTTTATTAACAGATATTTGTATATACTTGTTTCACTTCTGATTTCAAAATCAACGATTTTCACTTTAAGCTGAAGACAAACATGAAATTTAAATAGACACAACTCTTATTTCAAAGTACCTACGGCTTAAGATAAAAACTCTTTACTTAAAATGGGTACTCAGAAAAGGTATCAAATAACTAAAATGGTGGATGCACTCGAACATTGACAATGCCGCTGACAAAAAATCTATTGTTCTTCCACGCAGGTAGATATTACTTTGCATTTGTTTGCGCCGTATTCTTCTGGAACTGGTACAGCTTATACTGCGACGTTGTAAAGTTATACTCTTGTACTTCAACTGAACAAGGAGCTTACGATTTATTGTTTTTACTGAATTTATTGTTTCATTATTAAAGTTTTGTTTAGTTTATAAAAATAAAATTATGTTTGGCTTGTCCACTCGTAAATCTTAACTATAGAAATAACAGAACACAATCCTTAAAAGCAAAATACATTAAATGCGATTTAGCCACTAAAAACGCGTTTATGCCCTTAATTATATGTAGAAATAAGTTGCATTAATTAATAAGAAAGTTATAGTGAAACTAATAGACAACTTTAGGAATTTTATGTACAGGATGATACTATCCGATATTCTAACGCGATTAAATAGGAACATAAGGTTCCTAATGTCTGTAATGCAACTTTCCGCATTAATAGCTCGATAACGAAAGAAAACCTGCTCAGTACGTCAGTACGTCCCGTTAAAGAGATGGCTCCCCAAAACATTGTAGAGCATCTTCTAAATCGGACTGTTTCTCGTGTGCGACATTGAGCATAACTTTCTCCTGGCTTTGGCATGACGTTACGGCGGCCATCAAAGCCTACAAGAGTAATTCGTTTTTTGTCACTGAAGAGTACTGTCTGTCGGTCCAGAGTCCAATTGAGGTGCTATCTAGAAAATTCTTATCTCGTTTGCCGATGAGATGCAGTAAGTTTTGGTCCCGTCGCTGACTTGTATGGTTTGAGGTTTTGCTCTCGAAGCCTTCTTCTTACTATATTCTCACAGACACTCTACGAGTTTCTTTCAGCCTACCCGGTACGTCAAAGGCAGAAAGATGCCGATTTCGCAAAAACGCCAAGGCAATAAAACAGACATCTGTCGGGTTTGAGATTGGTCGGCTTCAAGATCCTTGTCTCCGACGATACTCCCCTGTCTCTAAATATCGTTTATAAACGTATCGTACTGCTGAACGACTGAAAATTTATTCTTCTTTCCACATTTCGCTGACAAAGCCCCCTTACGAATAAGAGCTACAACTTTAGCAGCTTTTGCTTCAGTAGTATCCATATTTTGTGATTAAAACAAAAAGTAACTTCACGCCTGTACTCCCCGAAGAGGTAGGCAGAGGAATGCAGAACCACTCCCACGTTTCACCAGTTA
>DWTO01004943.1:0-11102 GCA_018244755.1 Jemadia pseudognetus
TGCTCATCGAGCTCTACAACGCGCCGCACCACCGCTACAAGGTGCGCCCGCCCCCGCCCCCCCCCGCGCCCCCGCGCCCCCGCGCCCCCCACCGGCTCTAACCGAGCTCCCGTTGCAGGCGGACGTGTACCTGCTGCCGAAGAAGATGGACGAGTACGTGGCCAGCCTGCACCTGCCCACCTTCGACGCGCACCTGACGGAGCTGTCCGACGAGCAGGCCAAGTACCTGGGCCTCAACAAGGTCGGGCCCTTCAAGCCCAACTACTATAGATATTAGACCACACCGACCTGTACTACGTTCTTAATATACACGGACTCGTGCAAAAACCGCGTCCGAAAACATTATTATTGAAGTCGTCACAGACTGACCTATTTATAAACGTAACATCATGCTTGTAATTTTCGAAGAGGTAGGTAGAGGCGTGTAATACATTCCCGCGTTATATAACAGGCACTTAATCTATTGCTATACACCGAACACAAATCCGGTACTATAGCAAGGTTCTCTGTTTTCTATAGTAAGGCTCGAGTGACTGCAGATTTCCAGATCAACATAATATGTGTACAGATGTAGCAAGATGTATTATAGTGCAGACAATGACCGCAGAAATATATATTACAACTACCGTCTGTGGTTACACCTCAGTCTGTGACGACCTTGACTGTTTAATCCACCTCTAAAACCTCGTATAAATGTTTGCAAGGGTATTCACTAGGAGAGCGCTACGTCCAGCAGTGGACTGAGATGTCTTGATGATGTGATGATTATTATTAATATAATATCGTCAACGCAGCCGCATACGGGGTAGACAGTGAGCATCGAGTGCCAAATATCTCCATCCTTACAGACGTACATAGCATGTGGTCAATTAATTATATTTTATTATTTATTAATAAATGTATTCTGTGAGGTAGCCACCACTCCGTGCTTACACTGCCGATGTACGCTTCCAGTGAGTATGTACACTGGTTCATATAAAATATCAGTTTTTCTTATTCAATCGAATTATATTTATATATCCTTAAATAAAGATGTCCAATAAACTTAATAACATATTATGACACTGTAAATTTTACACTTAATTTTATTACCAAAATAAAAATAAATGGCAAAATCACATAGAATAAGTTTGATAGTCGCATGCGGTGTTTGTACATCCTGTATAATAGGAATGTGTAAAATCGTTTTGGACCGTTTTCTACACCATGTTGTCACGCATATTCCAGTTGTGTTAACGCGTGTTCCCGGCACAGAATGCGCCTCTCTAAACGTTCCGTACAATCCAGCTCTGGGTTTGAAATTAAACTTTACTGTCAGTGCCAATGTCATCTTTATTTGCGCAATTGTTGTTCGTTCCATAGTTTCTATTTTATTTGCATTTCTGTCATTTTGTTACTCTATAGCACAATGGATAATAGGCTGGTTTGATATGTAAACGGATGTGTCTGTCAATGTGTATATGTGTGTTTGTGTGTGTTGATGTCACTAGTGCAATGATGAAATGGTGAAACGTAGTGTGTTGATGTCACATGTGAAATGTCGAGTTACCAGTGATAAGACAAGATAATATTAATTTTCATTTATTGTAATTACAAAGTAGATTTTCATGTCTCTTACATTGCCATTTCTATGTCGCGTCGTCATATATATTCAGTCTCATTGTTAGCTCTATACGTTTTATAGCCCTGTCTATAAGTTTGATACTCTTCTCTATAGTCCTTCGCGACTTCCACAGTCCGGTTACTTGAGTATTACTTTTAAATGTTACCAAGGGACAATATAAGTAAAAATCGGCCCGAAATGAAATTTTATTTCGTTTTTATGTAACAATTTATTTCATAATGACCATTCGAACTTATGCCCTTCTACTCTTGTCAGAGAGCTAAGCCAACGGGCCGTGGCCGTGACCGTTTGACTTAATAAAGCCATGTTCCTTTCTAAAATTAAAATCACTTGCTATTACTATAAAAGGAACCCTCGTGAGAAAACCTATATGTCGTGAAGTTGATTCAATCACACAACACGTACACCCCAACAGCCTCCGCCCGCATCGTGTGGCGTTGTTTATATTGCGAACATTCCTGCTCGAGTATTTTTCTGCTGCGGGTGGGTGGCGACAACACAGTGGTTGAACAGATGGCGGCACTATCGCCTCGATGGCAGCACTATCGTTTTTGACAGAACGATCCTGACCCTAGCGAGTATTCTGAATGTAATTCATGTTTAATTCATATAAATTATCATACATTTGTTCGATTACTCATTTGTGACTTGTATCATTTCAATAGTTTCATTAGTATTGGTTTAGCCGACTTTCATTTCCGAAAAGCATGCACTATAAATATCAAATAACTGTATCATTTTAAATATACATGTATTTGGAAGTGTCGGACAGTTTAATATTATTTGCATACATATATACGGGTCGGTCCGATTTATCCGCCGGGTGTAAACTGTAAATAACAATTGATGAAGAATCAACTTTCTAATTTCGAGGTCTGAAAAAATAACAACACTTTCAAAGGAACTTATATTCATATCTTGCCAACCGTACATTAAGATTGTAATTTTATGGAAGTCTCTTTTATTATATTGTCACGCCAGGCCCCTAACGGATAGGCAGAGAGCGGCGAGTGCAAACACTCCCACAGTCCTGACCGTGCGTGTACAATGACCACTCTTCGTACTCTGGTAACGATATGTGTCTACATACATTCTGTCTCACGACCAGTATTATTATTATTACTTTATACACCCTGTATATTAGAGAAACCAAGAATGTAGTAAAATGCCGCTTTGAAATTACAAAGAAAAAACAAGCTAGCTTTAAAAGTGTAGGAGTTTTTGATGGTCGATTGGAGAATGTGTTTGAACTAGTAGAGAATTTGCGTGTCTGTGATCTTGGTTTTGGCTGTTTGGTTGACATTTTAGTTGTCGAGCAATGGTTGCCTGTGGTCTGGTGTGTACGGTGTGTACGGTGTGCCCCCTTTGATAACCCGCGTTTATATCATATAGGACTATTGACCTATTTGATATGTAGTCCTATTTGGAATACTTCTAACGCAGCGTGGTAAGGTCATTGATATGTGTTAATCACAACTTTTAAATACATATATAAAATTTTCAAAATGGTCATAATATATGATACATGTAAGTATACAGCGTGAATGGATTTAGTGGTTTTTATGTTTTTTTTATTATATTATTACATGTTCACGCCAGGACCCGCGCGGGGCGTCCTTGCGGGCGTGACGTGCAGCTACTGTACTTAGCACTTCTGTATTCAATGTTATTTATTTATCACCATATTACGTATTATGAAAGAATACAAACTCAACATATAACAAATACCTTATATGCTGACGATGAATGAGTTAACGTTCCTAATTTTATTGTAAAAGTAGTACAATGTGTTCGAGCCGCGGTCCACTGGCCCGCGCTGGGGCAGCGTGGACGCGAGTTTACAGTATTGCAGTCATTGATTTGTAGTGCAATATAATTTTCAATGCAATTCAGTAGTTTTAGTATCTTCCTGTTTTATTATTAAATTAAATATTTTATTATTATTAAATTGTGTTGTATAATGATTTATTTATTTTAAAGAAGTTAGTTCAATCTATACATGTTTAGGTGACAGCAGGCAATAAGACAAGCCTCTCGTGTCCTATTGGAGTAAGTTATAACGACATGACACGTGATGCACGCACGTGATGAGCCGCACACTCATACTAATAGAAACTGTTTCACTTGATACGTCTCGTAGGTGTCCTATACGTTGTCTTATTGCATGCTGTCAGTTTACGCGGATCCTATTGTACCTATAAGATGACGTAGAAGTTCGAATGTTACCACTAATATTAAATTATCCCACTATTCTCAAAAGGGAAAATTAAATTGTTTTGGAGTCAAATTCTATTTAATTTCATACTGTGTTTTATTTAGTTTTTTAAGTTACATTAGTTCGTACTTATTTTCTGTACTTAATAAACGTTTTAAATTATTTGTTTGTTGTTTTTTTTAATTATGTTTATTTATTTTATAATCTGCAACTATATATATTATTCAAATGAAACCATTAAGAACTGATGCTAAATGAATTCTTCCAGTAAATTAATTTTATATACTATATATTGTATATATATATTTTACATACTATATATTGTATTATAAAAAAATTAAGAATTTTAATTTTTAATAATGGCCTATCCACTAACTGAAGTATAAACATATTTTATTAAAAGAATGCTCCAGAATTTCCTAAACATATACTGTTATTAAACAAACATTAAAATTACTTTGTAATGTATCCAAGATGTCTACAATATTAGAGAACAGTATATAATAATGTAGGAGAGATAATTATTACATAAAAAAATTATTAATGAAATATTTTGATTCAAAAAAGCAATTAGTCTTGTACCAGGCAGTCAGCGAACTTATAATGTATGACGAAGTTCAATACCGTTTATATAACAAGTAATTTGAAAGTATGTACCTACTTGTAGTTTTGTTGCCCTTGTACATGAGGGAGGTCGCCCTATTCATGAGGTCTTACCTTCTAATATTGGTTATCAATTTATCCAAATATCTCGATATATAAATTGCGCAAGCTATAAGATTATAATATTTGTGTATTAAAAATTTATTGGCTGCAGCTTTAAGTGTAAATTGTATTTGCGTTTTGCGTATAGGTAGATATATTTATGTGTTCCTCGCGACCGGTTAGCAAAATATATAATACAGAAGCATATAGTTAGTGTTAGCAACGCTTTTAAATTAATGTAACATGGTCTATTACTATGTAGGAATTTTAAAATGTTGACCATTTGATAGTAATAATTAAATTCAGCTTTAATTAGGACATTTTGCTCATAAAATATACTTTGCTGTTATTCCTTCATGCTTTAATACATATTTATTTAAATTCACCCTTGCACCGAGATCGCCATTTTACAGCAAAACGACAAGAAAATTAAAATCATTTTCGTTGAGCGAATGAAAATCTTGCATATATATATATATATATATATATACATACATACATAAAGATATAAGTGCGTATATATATATATTTAGGTAATTATATTTTCCAAACACTTGTACATATGCGTCATAATAAGTAGAAATATTCGGTGACGCGTTCTGGCCGCGTTGTGTCATTTCTTATCTATCTAATAATAAATTAAACTACTTAATCCATTCCATTGTAACTATCGGGTAATTATTGTCTTATATCGTATTGTTTTTAATACACCGTAATGTTCGTATGACTCAGATTAATCAATAACTGTAATAGTTGTACACTTTTTATTTTTTATGTTTGCAATTTGTAAATAGATTCCAGGATATTGGCTCCTTAAGTAAGTTTGTGTTTGCCTTGTAACGACATACACTAATTTGTGTTTATTTAAACCTTACTAATATATCTTATTAGTACGCAATGAATATATGTACCTATGTGTAAACTTATGTTTTTAAAATAAAATGTCAGAAACGAAATTGGTGTTTCATTTTGTGTAAGACTTTTTTAGCATACGAGCCCGTAGCTTTCACACATACGTACATAGCCCTCCATGCTCATAGACCAGATAGTCTCTAGACGGAACTTTTCAGGGTTACAGAAGACACACGTGTGACCTTGAAGAGGTTATAGGTGTAACCTTGAAGATAACTCTCGGATTGGGACTTTAGAATGCTATTCGTCAGTTCGTCATATAAAATCGTACTATTATTACATATGTATGTGGGATATAAGGCATTGTTATCCGCCTAATGTATCCATATTATAGCAAATAAATCTAATTCTGATAGTGTCACAAAGTGATTAATGTTATCGCCTCTTCGCTTCAATAACGTAATATCCTGAAATATACAATTTTATACCAGGCTGTTATTTAACTTTCAAAAAACTATTGTATCTAAACGAATTGGTTTTTTACTTTAACCTAAGATTAATTAATGTACATACTTTAGTAACTATGCTTTCTGAAATAATAAGAAAAAGAAAGAATTTAGAATAAAATTTAGAAAAAAATTGGCATAATTTAAGGTAAAGAGGTAGGTAGTTACTCACATTTTACCAGAAAATAATAATAAGCTATTTTTAGGACTGGTCACGTTATTGAAGCAAAGCTGTGTTATGTTCTAATAAGAATATACCTTAGTTAAACGTAACATCATCCCCAAAAGGTTATTACCGACCCGGGCAGCACTTTCAGAGGCCGGCCAAAGAGGGTTGTTCAGGGGCGGCAAAAAAGTTTTTAATCCTCGAAAAGGCCAAATATTTTAACTTTCGACGAGGCGACGCCGTTTTTCTTTTTTTTTTTTATCATTGACATTCTCATCAGGCACTACATACAGCTTACAAGTTTTAAGGGGGCGGCAACATTTTCTTTCACTTCGGGCGGCCGAAACCCACGCTACGCCACTCCTGTACCTAGACAGACAGCGCCTTAGTCGCTCATACACTCTGTATCCAGGCACGGGGTCGGCCAATGTATTCTTAATCCGCCCCGACACGGATTTACTTATTATAAGTAATATGAGTAAATCACATACGTATTTTATCTATGTATTATATTGATAAGAATACTGATGGACAGATAATGGGGCACTAAAGTTTTAGAAATGCCATTAAAATGCGTAGGTACCTATATTATAGCTGTTAGATATAGCGGATTATTGATATATGCCTACGCCTTAGAGAATAATAATGTATATTCTCTGACAATATTCATTATGAACAATTTGAATAATTCCTTAAGGACGCTTACTGTAATACCAGTTTGAATCCCACACTAGTAGTGGCTCGGAGTCTGTATATTATAATAAGATTCTCGTGTCACAGAGTTAGTGCCATACTCCTCTGAAATGGCTTGCCCGATTTTTATGAAACTATACGTATATTCGATAGGTTTGAGAATCGGTTGTAATCTATTTTTCATACCCCGAAGTGATAAAGGTGGTCCACCCCAATTTTTTTTTTAGACAAAATTTTTAATTTAAATTTTTTGAGTGATAGTAAAAGTACATAAAACCTTTAATTCTCGCCCTGTTATTACCAACCCCTAATTTTTAATAGCCATGTTAGTAATTTTAAGGTGTTTTTTTAAGTAATTTAAAGCAGTCTCCTTCCATGCACCCGGAGCAGCCAGTGGCAAATATCTATACCCTAACAAGCTTCACCTCTACTTCCATCGCTCTGTACCTGCACGCTCACCGGTTTCTGAAAGTTTTAACTCCCTCTTCAGCCAATATCTGACCTAGTACTTGGTCGAGATGGGTGGGTCATGGTTTCGTTCGGCACCTGAAAACCTTATGTAATATCATAATCATATAATATTATATATAAGCTAAATATAATCTTATATGAAAGCTGAATTTAAGATTATATGATAATATAATATTGTTATCATCATCAGCCTATCTCAGTCCGCTGCTGGACATGGGCCTCCCCCAGAAAGCTCTGTCCTCGGCTTGCCGGCTTCACCCTCTCCCGCAGTCTTTCGCAGATCGTCACCCCACCTGGCAGGAGGAGGTCCTATACCAAGTCTGCCGGGCCGCGGTCTCCACTCCACAACACGCCTACTCGACTGGTTATCAGTTTTTCGGCATATATGCCCAACTCATTGACACTTCAATATAATATATTAATGTTATATTTTTTATAACGTAATATCACGCCTGTAATCCCGAATGGATAGGCAGAACAGTATAGTATACCCCCACGTTTCAACAGTTATGTTTACGTCCCACTGTGGAATGGTTTGGTGAGTCTATCGCCAATTATATGGTTTATATGCGTCATAATTTAATTTATCCGTATTAAATTTCATTAAAATCGATTGAAACCGACGAAAATCAATTTCTCAGCTTATAATAATAATATGTTGGTGTTAAGATATATTCAATATGGATATCTAATAAAATTATAGGTACATATTTTTAGTAATTCTAAGGGAAAGTTTTGTACTTGTATTTCTGCAAATTTAAATAACATTCAAGTTGACGTTTTTGTCACTGGTGAATTATAATACTTCTACTACTACTACTAATTTCTTTTTTACTGTTAAAATAAAAAAACAAAAGAGCGCCGAGTGACGCTACTGCGCAGCGGACCAGTAGGTGGTTTCCCACCAAAAGTTAAGGTACGGTTATATCAGTTTTTACCGACAATACTTATTTTGTTGTGTCATTGTAATATTAACGTGAATTTATTAGTGTTGTTCTCCTCTATAACTCCTCAGGGGAGGCCCACGTCCAGCGGTGGGCCGCACTAGGCTGATGATGATGAATCAGTATACATAATTATATGTGTTTTAATGTCATGAGTAACTAATATCGCTTTTGACAAAATACAATTGTTTAATATGACAAGACGATAATAAAAATGTCATAGGTAGGTACTGTCCCTTCACTGACGTCTCCTGGTCTTCACAAGTACCACAAGGTTAGCCGTGTAAGATCGCAATATTAAAGTATAAGCATTAAAACTTAGCAAAAAACGAATCAACTTAGCAAAAGATACATCTGACCTTTTTTCTACATTGTTAAATTTCCTACAAGAATATGTTTTAATTTCCACTATATATTTGTTCGTTCGAGTGTATTAAAAATGCAAACAAAAAAGAAGGAAAATTCCTATGTTATTTATGTGGGAAATCAAAAATCACAATGAGTCACTTCTTAATATTAAGGGCTCAAACTTTACCTGCATTATTTTTCGTCTTCTCAGACGATATTTATATGGTAACTAATGAAAAAAAAGGTTTTTTTTGGCCCACCTTAATAAGCATGAGTAGGTAGATATTTCTGAGAACACACTTATTATACATATTATAGCTGATTGCAAGATTAAAAACAAATTACACATGTTTTTTTCATTATCGGCTAAGATTCATCATATCAATCAAATTGTAATCTTGTTATTTGGCGTCGATAAATTAATATTAGCAAGGACTTCTTGTGCATTTCACGTATGTACCTACTACGTTATTTGTGTTCAATAAATATAATGTCTAAAAATTTGGTAAGTGAATTTTTTTATACGTTAAAATAGTTTTGTTCTTAAATGTTTGTCTCTTTCCCTCTTAATTGCGTTCCGTGTATGATAGAACGGGACTAAATATACCTTCGATTTTAGGCAATTTTTGACTTGTGAATTTATTTTTCAATCGTCGGATGGTTTATTAGTGCTTAAATATTTAAATAAGCACTTAAAGCATATGCGGGACTAAAATTAATTTTTATTTTTAAGGACATGTACATTAAATTTTTGTTTAATTTTTTTATATAAGTACATATTCTTAATTCCAAATAGTATTGGAGTCTGGAGGATATTCTGCGCGGCTAGAATGTTACCATATTTGAGGAGTTACCATACATTTGATTTTAATAGGTATATACTATAATTGATAGATTATCAAGTTGACTGTGCCTAACCTAACTTAAATATTCCTCCCAATTCTTGCTCTCTTAAAATTTGCCTGCCCAGAGCGTTATAATAACAGCGTTGGTGATAAGGTTAACCAGCCGATGTTGTAGTAAGTAGTCGGTAAATCAAAATCTATTTGTGATTAAAAAAGGTCATTAATCTTTCTATCTAAAAATATATCCGACTTGGGCAACATCGGGTATAATTTCGAAATCGGAATAATAATATAGATACATCGGCATATAACATAATAAGGAGTTATATTTTAAAAAAAAGTGTTTCTTTTACATTCATAACATTTAGATCGTGCAATATTTTTGTTATAATGCTGTAATGTACTTACTAACATACACATCATGGATCAGTCGTTACTGGATTATTGGAAGCCATTTGGTTCTCAATTTCAGCACGTAGCGATAACACGTGAACCACAAATGGCGGGGCCAGTTTCTGGAATGTTCCAAATGTTCTTTTATCAAATAAAAGTAATAATTGGCGTCAACGTGGGAATATCAAATACTTTGCAGATTCTAATGGTTTACAGTACAGTTTTAGATCAATCCGCCAGATGGCAGCTGCTAAAAGATGTGACATTTTATAATAATATTAGCTAGTCGTTGTTATCAAGAGATTATTAGACAGCAAATTACTCTAAATACTTATCAGTGGCGGACGAACGGGGGCGGGTTGGTGCGGAACGTCCTGCACTCTTCGGTTACGGAAGAGTCTAGGTGTCTGAAGACCTAACATTCACAAGTTCTCTGAATCAAATCGTAAACTAGGTTCACACAATATGCTCAGTACCTATGGAATCGAGGTTTATAGAGATGAGAATCTGAGATGAGTAGAGGCGACGGTTGATAATTACTAAATGAAAATTACGTCTTCACAATTTTGTAGAGTACCTAACATCAACTCCTCAGACGGAGGGCCTCAATCAGCTTAGTTCGCCACTGATACTTATTGATTATGTCAAGGGGTTAATGACCGTGGCTGTGTCGAACGTTGAAATCAACAATGAGGGATTTTAATATAGGTACATATGTATTTCATTGGATAATATTTCTCTATAGATTTTGAGTTTTATATGTACATTCTATTTTAAAACTGCACACGTATGTTGCGAAGATACTTCCTTAATTCTAATTATAAAAAATTCCGATAATTTTATTTAGTGTTTTTACAATTGGATGCATATCGCTCGCTTCCTTTTAGAAATAGTTATATTTGGGTGTGTGTGCATTATATCACATGTTATAACTGCCACTAAACGTAACATCACGCCTGTAATCCCCGAAGTGGTAGGCATAGTAGTGCAGTACACTTCCACGTTTTATCAGTTAAGTTTACGTCTCGTTATGAAATAGGTGGTGAGCCTATTGCAACAAACCGGCAACAAATGAAAACTAAGCCACTACAAGAAAATGTAAGTTATTAAAGTCCCGAGCTACAGGGACAACCGATGGTATTTACCAGGGATATGAACTTCTCGATCGGCAGTAGCGTTTGAAACCAACGCGATCGACGAATCACCCAATGTAACTAATATTGTCTCTAAAACTATTACTATACATTTTCTAAAAAGTAATATTAAATATTAATCATCATCATCGTCATCATCAGCGTACTCCCATCCACTGCTTGACGTCGGTGTCCCCAATAGCGGGC
>DWTO01004944.1:0-11101 GCA_018244755.1 Jemadia pseudognetus
CGTACAGTGTCCGTACAGTATTCGTACAGTATTCGTATAGTGTTCGTATAGTATTTGTACAGTATTCGTACAGTATTCATATAGTATTCTTATAGCACCGTATAATACCCGTACCCAGAAATCGATAGACTGCATGATCAACAGTCGCGTTTGCATTCACTCGACCAACAAGGCAGACCATACTGTGACTTCATCATACATAATTATTTTGATTGCAGAAAATAAATGTACTTTACCAAACTATATTTATTTTATGATGGTAAGTAATATGTTCTCTTCGGAAATTGACTCCACGTTTAGCACGGTGACATGCTATTGTTATTTCACTTTTTTGTGTTTTAGAATATATTATATAGAAATAAGTGTCGTTTTAATAACGCTTTATCGAATTTGAACAGTCGTATCATTTGTCGCTAAACTAGTGTTAAAAATACACATCTGTGACACTGGTAGGATGTGCAATTGAACGAAACGACCCAAATGTGGACTCAGCATTAAGTCGGGTTCAACATGCCCAAATCCGCCCACCATGTGTTTAGCAAGATAAAATTGTTCAAATACTTTTTAATGTTATGTTTTTTTAATGAAGATTGATGAGGAGGGTTAAAAGAACTAAAGGACTATAAAATTGAACGATTGTTTTTTTTTCGAAAAAAATATAAAAACACGCGATAAAAGACCGCTTTGAAAAGTTAAATAAAACAATGATAATAAGATATTTGATTAGATATTGAAAATATGTAGGAGGTACTAAATTGAATAGTTCGTTATAAATTATGATTCATTATAATCCTTCTTAAGTCTTGTGTGTGACCTTTCATCAATCCACTGGACATAGATATCTTCTCACAATGGAAGGGTTAAAACCATAGTGTTAAAAGGGTAGAATAGGCTAGTGTTAAAACTGTAAATTCTGTTTTCTGACAATATTACATATATTTACCTTATTTTTTTTATTGCTATTTCAATGTCTATCACAATATTTGATAACAATAATAACATTACATGATTATGTACTTCAAAAAAAATTTACGTTTTTGTACGTAACACACATGGGGTTCTTCAAGAAAAGCGCAAAGAGAGCTCTCCTTCTAAGCCGGCAAGGCATTGGCCATCCCTCGGATGTTGCGAATGTCCATAGGCGACGGTGACCACTTACCATCAAGTGGCCCGTCTGCCTGCTTGTCAGGCTGAATATATATAAAAAAATGAGAATGTACCACGTTATAATTAAACTTAACTATAGCCAATAAAAGCGACAGCTAATGATAAACGGGATGGAAAAAATGGATATTGGCATAAATACATACAAATATGTACATACATACTTAACAAATACCTTAAACATACCTATAGATCAATCTGAATTTCGCCGCTCACAATTTATAATTTTACAAAGGGGCTATGTAATACCCTAAGGAATAGTTAATAGAACCTTTCGTGTATATTTCACGCACAGGATCCAAGAACGCGATACATTTAACGCGTATTTGATGCCATGCGCACTTTCAAATCAAATCAACGCCGTTCCCGAATGTAAAGCGTTTGAATCTATTTTCCAGTAAACGAAGCTTCAAATCCTTTCCTCTTAAACGTTTCATCCTCAAATCCTACCTTTTGTTGGATTACACGCTGCCTTATTATTTAAACCTTCACTCAGTATAAATCTACTAAACTCATATTGGATAAATAATCAAATGAGTTTTGTGTAGGAACAAGTTTCGGGTCAGTGATTTTAATTTAATCCCATGGAAATTGATAAATTTATTATTGTAATCAACTGACTATGATTCATATCGGCTTCAAATTAAATATTTATTGTAATAACTAGATAATTTTGAATAACATCGCTTATATCACGTTCTGCGAAAAGTGATAAGAGAATTTTAAACATTTTGCAAATAAAATTAATTTTACTTTCTCTTCACATACATACATATCTGAAGTATCTCAATTAGTCGGTCCTGCTTGTGAAAATTTGTAATTGATAAAGTCAAATTACACTTTATAATTATATCGTATACTTTTAACAATGTCATGACAATGACCACTTTGTAATGTAAGCTTTCTTACATTGTTGAGATGTGGTCTTACCTATAGTGGTCTAAGAATCCCTAAAAATTGTTAATTAAAATATTCGCTCTAATAACGAGACGGACGTGTATTTTAATAATTTTTAATCTGTAATCTGTAAATTTAAATCTGTAACAATTCTGGGTAAAATATACAATAGGTACGCTTATAAAATATTTTCTAATTCTATGGTCAGTCAATAATTCTATGGTCAGAAAGAAAAAAGCTTCTATTTACAAACAGCAAAAATACAACACAATTACGATAGAAATGAAAAAACATTTCAACAGAAAAACAGAACGAAAAAAAAACAATTTAAACAAGACGCATATGAAAGAATTTTTAATTTAAACTTTGACCAATTGGCCAGCTTTCAATTTAAATATCGGAATGAAATATATTAAGAGTTATTAAAACAAAATACACAAGTGATAAATTTACATTTACATGGAGTTCTGATAAAATATGCAATGAATAAGCTTAAAACGTATAATGTACCTCATACAGATAATGGTACATATTTCGATGTAGAACTTGTATTAATTATTGCCGTGAGAAGTACACACAAAATGGTATATTAATGTATGATAAAAGCGAATCCAGTTCGAGTGAATACATCAGCTGAACCAAATGGCGTGTTTGCCAGTCACTGCGAATTAAAGTTTGCCATACACTGGTAACTTTGAAGGCGTAAACGCGATGAAAATTTCAATTTACCCATGTAAATTAGTTCCTTTGATGTCAGTCACTTTTATATTACAAACGTATCGAAAATCCGAGCGGCATCTTTGAAGTAATGCTCGTAGATTTACAGTTTAATACAATGTAGGTACTGTTAACGGAACTGCTTCTCTTTTCATCGCACCCAAATCGCATTTCATACGTCAAAGAGCCACGGTACTTATATTATTCTTTGTTCCGCATTGATCACTCGCGTAATCATATCTGAACAAAATGTATTAAAATCGCGTAATAAGGTTTTGTTTTTGTACATATACAATAGTACATAAATATACCTATATCAATAAATGTGATTGTGTGATTGTTTTATATTTACAAAAGTAAGGTGGTAATACATTACCACACATAATGAAATTATTCCCTCATTTTAAATCGAAATTAATCTTTATTATGATTTCTGTATTCGCATCTGTCTTGCTATGTATATGTATAATCATATGCACACTGTTCTCTGATTCATAAAAACTTCAGATAATATTGGCAGCAACGTATTTACTTAAATTTTTTTGTAAAGGTAAAAATCGTATCAACGTATTTTATGATTAACGGCTTTTTGACATTGATTATACTACATAGATACTCAACATCACGCCTGTAATCACTGAAGAGGTAAGTAGTGTAGTAAACTCCCACGTTTCACCAGTTATGTTTATGTCCCACTACGGATCAGGCAGTGAACCTATTGCTATTCTCCGGGCACCAATCCAAATTCCGAACTACTACTAGAAAAATATCACGTGACCCAGGAGTTAAAATCAAAAGCTCCAGATCGGTAGCCACACTTGTAACCCTTGATCAACCAGTCTACATAATACAGGTAAACAGAATCATAATTGTTTTGTACATGACGTAAGCCAATACTAAGAAAAACTTCTGAAAATACATCTGTTAAGTGGGTAAAATATATATTTCCGTTAAAGTTCATCGAATTAAATGTATTATTAACTATGTAGGTGAGATCACGATAACGTGATGTCATATGTATCTAGTATTATATAATTTTATTATCAAACACCTTTCAAATGACAATAACAAACGAAATTCACAAATGAAAGGTCCGTATAAACGTTTTCATTCGAAAGTCGTTAATTTTACTATAACGACATTTTAATTAACGCTAATACCGCTCAGCGCTTCAGAAAAGGCGTTAAAACCACTTTAATTTAAATATTGTAATGCATTGTGAGACGGTGTGACAATCTATGCCAGAAGGTCCGAAACAAATGAATAAAGAAAAATAGGGGGTCCAGTGATGTGCCTTGTGAGACGCCAAGTCCAACAGTGTAATAATATCGGCTGATGCGAGCCCGCTTGCCGCCTCTCACACCGACATACATTCAATATGTGACACACGTTACTACTACTTCGTTTGTTATTCGTAAAATAACACTAACATTTTTAAATTCATGAAATGTTACACTATTGGAAACGATCGAAATTCAAGTCGTGCTTGTTTATTTTTTTTTCTCATTTTGCATAAAACAAACATAGGATTGATGAAATAACAAGCTGTATTCAACTTTGTTGTTCGCTCATTGTGTTACAGAAATATCAATTCAACATTATTATCGCCATTTACGTATTTTATTATGCAAATAAATAAAATTGTAAAACTATATGCTAATCGAAATGAAATGAAATATTTCAAAAGTTTAATATCTGAACTTGAAAACACAGTAGTCGTTTCATTATGAAGACTCCGTTTACTTATTTGATATTCTATAGAATTCGTGATTGCATTGCTAGAACTAAAAAGGGCTTTTAATATTTATATGACATTAAGCATTTTTAAAAAGAACGTATGTTAAGATCCCCGGGTCGCTTATCCGAGACTATTTGGTGAAGTTGATAGCAATGATTGAAGAAGGCCGTAATTAATGGTATATCCCGGACTAAGAGTTCTGAATAGCAGCACATAATTGCACACAGGCCTTCTGACCCGGACCCCTAGGGATAGCAACCTTAACCTACTTGAGCGGTAATCAATGAGCTTTGCGTATCGCAGTGTTATTTTCGGAACTAAAAGGCATTTTTCGTTCTATTTCTAGTTAAATAGGTAGAAAATTCTAGAAGTCGCTTTGTAGAACACTTGCTTATAACCGGCAGTAATAAAAACATAGAAAGCAATGGAACAGCACCTTCACAACCTTAATAAAAACTTATGAACCATTACTATATTAAATAACCTATTTCGACTGCCTAAACATAACAGCACCTTTCAGTATCCACTGGTAAATTTAAGAATTCTCGAAAAATATTTACATTGCTTTACATTGCATGCGAGTGACGTTCCGTGTACAAGTCGGTAACAAAATGAAAAATAAGGGTTCGTACACACTATCGCGTGACTTCCTTAAGCCGAAAATTTCGCTGGCATTTGTATGAAGAAATATATTATTATGTAAATATCGATTCCCGCCATTGTAAATCAAATGCATAGTTTAAAAATGGCAAGAATCAAAATTTAAGAAATATTATAATAAGTTACTCGCGATTCGAGTCAATTGTTAATCGAATCGCTGGCCAAGTGCGGGTTGACAGACTTCACATGCGTTTAAAGAACCCGTTTTTCATACAAACTCTAAGGTGTGCAAGTTTTCTCGCAATTTTTCCTTCGCCGTTATTGCAAGTAATATTTAACATTAAAATGCATATTTTGTAAAGAGGTGCGCGCCAAAATTTGAACCCTTACTCCCGTAGACAGAGGTTGAATTCCAAACATTATCTACTACATTCTACTACATTGTTCACTATATTTATATACCAAAGATATACATTAGAGATGAGTACGATCGTTCAACGTTATAAGTAATTACCCTACAGATCGGACCAATATCTAGGTATGTCTATTGAGTTATCTACGCTTTTGATGTACATCAAACAATTCTATTCACAACCGCAGAAGGCTTTGTGTGCGAAAATATCTCTTATATCTCGGTAATCATCTTTATTAACTACGATCTTAGGCGAGGTCTTCGGTCTGAACTTTGATCTAGAAATTTCATAGTCTACGGTTAAGGTACCATTCCTAAGAGTTCAACGTGCGATCGCTTTAAATCTTAGATAATGGTTTTACGGTAAAATTTGATCATTTTACTATTAAAACTTACATGGTTATATACATATATGCACGATTAAATAACATACGGATTTAACTCAAGAATATTTTATTTAGCTAGTATCTACACAGGTTGATTGCGAATTACGAATTTTAATGGCACGTTTATATAATGATATTTATTCTTATTAATAATTAATATCATAAATCATCATTAACTAATTAACTATTAACTAACTAACTATTAACTAATTAATTAAAAATAAATCAAACATTAAATGAAAATTTGTCTAAAATGCATAAAACAAAATTGTTTTGATTCTGAATTGTCACTGCACGATCAATATAAAAAAATTCCAAACGCATACTGCATTTGATATAAACGGGGCGTGGAACAAAAGCGTGGTACTTAATTACGTCAACGTTATTAATCTGAACTAACATATTATTATGACAGGCAATTAATATCAATCCAGACTGAACTTGTAACTTTAGAATAAACGAAAGTTGGAGCTTTAGCTTTGCCATTTCAAAACTTTATAAGAAACCATGGATATGGAATAAAAACAATCACATTTTTCTATTCCTTATATCTCCACCTGCATCTCAATTTTTTCTTTTCATCTTGAAAATCCAACACATAATATATATGTATCGTTTAATATTCTGCCTACGGGTCATTCTCCTCTTCACCCTAGGTTGACTGATAGAGAATGCTATTGGGCATTAAGTCTTTTGTAACCTAATTATAGGTTAGCAATAAAGACTCTATAAATAAATAAACACTAGTCTCAATTTAGCAAATATCTACACCTGTAGTTTATTGACTCCTGCAGTAATTGAAGCCCGGAGCTTATTTCACTGCTACGCTTTACACGGGTTTACGGGCAAGTTTAATTTTAAACTATCGTGAAAGCACCACAAGATAAACGATACAAGAAATTGGCTGCAATAACCAATATAATTTAAACTTTGTTAATAACTTTTCATAGTATTGAAATGTATTCACGCCACGTTGAGGCAGAGGCGCACTGAACTCAATAATAACACATTTACAGAATGCAAATTGAGAGGTCGGATACGAAAATTTGGTATTCTTATCGTGTATACGTTTACAATAAAAGAAATTTATTAGTATACACGTGAATTGAGATTACTATCAGGTAAACTGTAATATCATTCCGCCAGGTTCGTTACAGGGTAGGCGGCAGCGACAGTTAGTAATGTTAAGCCAACTATACTTACGCTATACCTTGTGAAGGTGTCAGCACACGCTAACGTAGAACCACTTAAATATATTATTGCTGTTACCGTATCATGGCTCTAAGTCCCTTGCAGGGTAGACAGAGAGCACGGAGTGCCAAATATCTCTACCCTTACAGACCAACCGAGATTCTTCCACATTCATGACATCCTGCATTCACGAGCTTGGCAACACCGTATATTAATACACCTTAATACAAGCTGTAAACTTATATTACTCCCAAATTGGATTATTGACCTCAAAATGTATCGACGGATTCCAATTGCACATCGGCCCATTTACTGTAATTAGGTGAGAGTGGCTAACTAATTACGTCCACTATCGTAACTTTGCTAATCAAACGCAAAGCTCACACGAGGAGTGCAGTTATGATTGAACGCTAGTAATATCGTAACTGGTTTGTGATCTAAATATATTTTGTAGATTTTTCTTTAGAAAGGTAAAAATGTTTTTTACTATGCTATTTGGTGTATATTTATATCTACAGAATTGTAAAATAAACATTTCGAATATAACATAGGAGAAACACGCTTCTAATCCCCAAAGAGTTAGACAGAGAAGTGTAGTAAACTCGAATGTTTCGCCAGTTACTTTTACGTCCCATAACGGAATAGGTGGTGAGCCTATTGCCATACATCGGGCCAGATTCAAACTCCCAGCTAATTTGAAATATACAAATTCTAGCTGAAAAAATGCAACAGTATAGGGGATTTCAACCCAGAACTTTTAGATCCGCAATCGTGTTCGGACCCATTCGACTAACAAGACAGTCAAAATGTTAAATTTAAAACGTTTTAAGGTATTGGTGAAAAAAGAGTTTTAACAAATAGAAAAAGTACTAATTATATTCTTAATTCATTACAATTAAAATCTAATGTACCAATTACTTTCGTACAAACTAAATATCTCCCAAGATAATTCAACGGGGAAATCGTTTAGATCAAAACTCAAAGCCAGGGACGGCTTGCTAAGTCTCTATGAACACCGTACCCTATTATTGAAGTACATCCCTTACTCAAAAGATTCACGTTTAATATTGATGAGGCGGTTAGGATTCCGGGAACAGTTAATTCACCTCGTCTATAAATCAAATATACACGGGAACTTGTTACATCCGGTTCTTTGTTACCTCGAAGGCTGTTGGTTTCACTTTATTTGTCACCACCGCAAACCAGTGTGTTAAAGTATACAAACTCCACGCCTCTTAGTTTTTGGTAGAGAATTCATGTATGTATTGTATTTTAGCAGTAAAAGCTTGGCGGTTTACATTTTGGCTCAAATTCCGTACGTTTTGGTTTAAATTCGAGCGTATTCCTCTGATTTTAGGAAATTATGGGGGTTTTCAAAATCAAATCATAGCTTGCTATAAAATTAAGTGCAGAAAGATACTCCCAGAAAATTTGTAAATTTTAGTGTTTTATTTATTTAAACTTTTGCAGCACCTTAAAACTAAGGGATAATGCCATTAGGTATTAAGTACGCCCTTGTACATCTAGATATATCTAGGTACATATAGATATATAGAATAGTATATCTGGCATAAGAAGTGTTCTAAGCTAAATTACATGAAAATGGTACACCACGGTCTAGTCCTCATCATTCTAAGAGAAAACTTGAGTGCAGGAACGAAAGAATAAGTGTTATTAATATATACTATTAGCATAATGAAGGAACTCGGAATAATACGATATTGTTTTCTAGTACGGGGGTAAGAACTGGACAGAGGTAATTGAAACTGCTGTGCTAATAATAAAAAATAGATGACAATAGAACGATATCTCAGCTCGTGTTAGTTAGCAACAGATGCTTTTTACATCTGAAATATTACATAACTTGGACTATTGTCTTTTTGGCAGTAATAATACGTAAGATTTGGTAAGTGTTTAACTATAATGTATAACATCAAAAGTATATAACTTAACGATCCTAGCATAACGATCCCTTCTCATTTCTGTCTCTGATGAAATTCCATTCAGACTCATTCGCCCCGAAATCGTCCATGTCTATGAAGTGGAAATTAAACTTATTAAGGGTCCGTACTGTAGTTAAAATTAAAGTTTAGCTTAATGTTATCAATTTCTTATAGTATTATATAACATGGTTATGGAATATCTTTTTCTGTTCCTGCGACAAAATTGTTGGTGATTTGAAAAAGATTTGGATGGCTACGCGTCAGAGCAGAGCTACGAGCGTAGGCATCATTGATAAGACAGGTACTACGAATGCTACAGAAGGTTGTTTACTAACGCTGTTCAGACAGTAGAAACATTAAATCCTTCCGACCTTTTGTATTTTTCATTACACTTGTAGTTTAATATGGCATACAGCATCTTTAGCATTTAATGAAATGAGTTGGAATACGTTCGTTGAACCCGCGCTGGGATACAGGTGTCTTAGAAGCGACTAAGCCGTAGAGGTCTACGTTATTAATGAAACGCAATAAGATGATGATGAGTCAATACTAGACAGAAGTATTTGACAAAGTAGTACTTGTAGTGGTAGTATTTGAAAAAATTCAGCTCTAAATTGAATGCGTACTCGAAGCTTCTGATTATGGGAATTGAATTTGATGTGAAAATTATATCAGATTCTATGTTGAGTTATTTAAACATGTTAAACGATTATTTCAGACCAGCAACATATTAGAAAATCCTGTGACGTAGTAACGACTACAGCTTACCGGAAGGAGGAGAAAGAGCAATTTCACTCCACCTGTGCTATAAAAATGCAGATTTATGTGTTTTCAGTTATTAAACTTTAATTCACAGTATAGGAACACAAAATACAATAAAAAAAACATATTTAAATGGCCAATTTGTCCGTCCGTGCCAACTACGTACAAACGCGATGCGTGCTCCGAATACTGAAGCTGAAGGCTGAATGTTATTCAGATGACGTGTTCGACGCGTGAGCTCAAACGTGTCTGTATATATACAGTTTTCTTATGTTAAAACATCATAACGCAGATTGGCTAAAAGTTGCAAGACAAGTCTTGTCTATGCTCGGCTCTTGAGGACACTACATACCAGACAAATATTTCATATTCATAAATATATATATAGTACTCTACGTTAGATATAAGTGAAAAAGCCTAAGAAATAAATATTATATTTGTCGGACAGTCCGTGTGTTACTTATCCATGTGTTGCCTAATTATAACTGCCAATATTTCTATGAAATTTCATGTACTTGTAATTAATATAGCTGGATAACACATAGAGCACAGTTTTAATCATTTCTGTATACATTGGCGCGCATTAGGTAACATTGAAAGCACAAGGAGATAATGATGTGTGAAATAATACATTATATAAAAAGTTTATTTTATATTAACCGCATGCGGAAGTCATAGCCAGGTTATTAGTTTATTCTGGAGTCCATTCGTTACAATGATTGCTTAACACGCGCGTAAAGTCGTGGACAGGCTAGCTTTACGTTACTCTAGAATAAGTTACATATAAATAACTCAACGGTTTTCACTCAACGGTCAATTCATTTCAAATAAATAGAAGTATGTACATACGTATAATCAGGTAATATGCGAAACAGGTTTCTGCCGACATCTTAGGTCCCCAATGTATTTAAAAGAAATACACTTCACGACAATACAGACGACGAGGAAGACGTCCCCGCACAGAAATATATACATTTTATAATTCACCAAGATTTTCTTACTTATAGAAACACATTTACGAGTTTCGTAATGCATTAGCGTGCCTAATAAGGACCGATGTTCGGAATTTAATCAAAGGGAATAAAACGTCGAGCGAATGTTACTACCGAGGCACGGAAAGTAGCGAAGTAAATAGAACTTAGGGGATAAAAGACTGCCAAAGAGCTAAACTGGAGCACGTGATAGAGTCTAATACTCTTAATAGTTCAGGTAACGATGTCAAAGGCTAAGGGCAATTATTTACTGAAATCTTGCCAGAATACCAGTAACTCGCCATCTAGTTATATATATA
>DWTO01004945.1:0-11101 GCA_018244755.1 Jemadia pseudognetus
ATCTCACTTAAAATACGACCGATACCCGCCTACGGGCTCTATCTATGCGTTGTTACTCCAAACGAATTAATTAAAACGCTAAATTTATTGTACGAGCCATACAAAATGCTGATACACAGCAAAAAATAAATATATACCAAAAATTATAAATATATTACAGAAAATCCTAATATATACAAAAACAATACCAATATACATATATATACCGAAAATATACTAGTAGGTACTTACCAAATAAATACCAGTATTAACCAAATAAATACCAGTATTTACCAAAAAAATACCATAACTTACTAAATAAATACCAGTATTTACCAAAAAAATACCATAACTTACTAAATAAATACCAGTATTTAGCAAAAAATACCGGTATACGTATATCAAAGAGATACCAGTTTTGACTAAAAAAAATTGTACCATAATGTACCAAAATATATCACCGTACATCAAAAATAACAATGTTCAACAACAAATGCCAATTTACTTTCCTATTATACGTTAAATATCATAACGATTTAATTTCAAACATGTTCCCTCCCCGCTACACCGGGGCTCGGTTACATCTAACACCAAACGTTGCGAATTATGCATGGCAGCGTTCCGCTGACGTATGCAAATCGGACACGTGTATTTCTCACGATTCGCTTATCGTATCTGTAACATGGACGCGAACACGTCGGCGTGCTTGTGGAACTGATATTAGGGACTTGTTTTGATATTTCTTTCCAATTACGATTAACTTCGTAGTATTCTTTATATTAGACGTACCCATTATTTACGATACGATACAACACGGTCTCTTACGATGTAAGCTGTGAAAATCGACTGTTAAATCTCTATTGTAACAAACTTGATATGCATCTTTATATTAACTATTATCCTCATACAAGCACGGCGTTTTATTTAATATTTACTTAAAAATTAAAAGGTACATAAATCGTAAAAGAAAATTGAAATGGACAGCTGCAATATAGAGCAATGGCCTCAAATAGAGCAGTGCAGATTAAATCAAACAAATCAATTCTATTTGTTAAGTAAATGAGCGGCCACCCGTATGTGGCGAGCCGATACCTATCGGTACGTGTTAATAAAACTCCCCCACATCATTGCCCCATTGTCTCTGAGATAAAGCAATTTACTTAATTAAAACTCCCACAACGCAGATCAGGATGCCACATATTGTGATAAACATTTATAAAGATATTATGGCCTTATTACTTCGGAACTTTTCTACTTTATACGTTACAATGCAGTGTTAATTTCAGATGTTTTTTTTGCAATTAAATAAATTATGAAAAACAAATACTTTTTACATTGTGTTTTAAAATATACACTTTTAAAGCCTTAATTCGACAACACGTAGATGCTTATTTTTTTATCAAATCAACGTAATACGTATGTCTCCCAATGAGTAACTTCATTAATTTTATTAAAAAATATGTACGATTTTTATTGATTAGTTTTAGTTAATAAGCTCCGTTAAAGACTTAAGGATGGCTTTGACTTCAAAAGCTTTCAGTTAGTTTTTTATTCGTACCTTTTCCGATAAGTACTGGAGTAACGATCCAGATTTCCTCATTAGCGACTCTAAGGTTTGCACATAGACTGACCTAACGGAGACTTTATTTATATAATTATATACATTATCTGTCTATCTCTTGAGGCTCTACAAACGTGATGTTACTTATTATTATAAAAGAGAAGACTACAATTTTCTTGTTCTATTACATACATACCAATCAAAAGAAAAAAATAGACATGTTATCCAAACTTTGAACAATAACGAAAAGAAAGAAAATATTTCCTTTTTGGCTTATTAAGCTTTACTTTGTAGAGTTCAGTAATTGCCGACATGGGTGGTTCTCAACAACTGATCAAATTAACGTGAACGTTAAAATTTCCGGGCTCGATCTTTAGGCAGGTGATTGCTTAGTAATTAGTGTTGCTGTTAGAATTCCGTGGCAACTCCACGGAAGCAATTAGTTCGTAGATCGTTGAATACAAGAATATGTGAGATTTCTTGTGCCGCTGTATGTAGAATAAAGGATTCTTAATTGGTACCAAACGCAAGTATAAAGATACATCTATGAGAATGCGCAGGTACTCATAGTTTTGTGAAGTGTACCTTTATAATGAGAACGGTTTAGGTAAATAAAGGTAAGCTAAATAAACGTAAAACGTAACATCACACCCGTTATCCCCGAAGAGGTAGGTAGAGGAGTGTAGGACACTCCCACGTTACACCAGTTACGTTTACGTCCCACTATGGAATAGGTGGTGAGCCTATTGCCGTGCACCGGGCACAAATCCAGACCCCGAGCCACTATTAGAAAATCTAAATCTAAATTAGAGAAATTCTATAGTGCCCGTATCACGCTTGTAATCACTTTGTATCACTATGGAACACGAGTGAGCCCTTTGCTATTGCTCGGGCTCAAATCCTGAGTCAAAGGCACTACTAGAAATTTTAAATATAAAATTTAGGTATAGGTATATATGTTAGAAAAATCCAATAGTATCCGACTCGGGATTTGAACCAACCACGCCCAGTCACTCGACCAACGGAACAATGTAACTTGTTAGTTCTCCGTTTCATATTCCCTTAGATTTTTACGAGTATCATTGACTTGTAAAAGCAAAATACCGTTGCCATAATATCTATACACCCTCACGCGATCGAATGTTAATTAAAATTCGATTTGTTCAAATTTGGGGCTAACAGCGTACATTATGGGATTTCCCGAACAACCCCCAGCTGTGGGGCTTGAGAAATCAATGTTCCAGTTTCTTTATTATCCGCCTATAAATCGACCGTGAATGTACAATCCACTTGCTATACGAGGGTGGCTGGCAGGTTTCACTAATGATATTTTTGTGAACCAATCAACATACAAAAAACTGCTACATTTTTTATAGGTATGTCGATTGATAGAAACAGTATTTTCGTCAACAAAATAATAATTATTTTATTAACTATGTTCATATGGAAATTTCTAGTTTGTTCTTTAGTGTAATGATGCACTAATGCGCGCGTTCCTGATAGAGAATGAACACTTACACGTTTAAATAGAAAATATCATCGATGATAAAAGTGGGAAACTACAGTCAATGTTTAAAACAGTTGCCTAAAATTTTACGTAATGATTTTAATTTTCATGCATTTTATGAAAATAATATTATTTTTTTTTGTATTATGTTAGTATCATAAACTAAACAGAATGAACGTAAGTTATAATGTCTTGATATTTCTTATATGAATAGTTAACTAAATCTCACAACAAAGTGAAGACATTCTGACATTTGACATCGTTTGAGTTAACTGGCAACTTGCGAGGCTAAGGCCTTTTGTATGAACGGCTATTGCGGATTAATTTTAACTGGAACGCCTGGCAAATAGAAGTCAGATTTATTCCTAAGCGTGGGGCTTGAGTGGATAATCTGTAGCACCAATAATATTACTCAACAGTACTTTGGTTACTTTCGGCATTAACTGTTTTGGTTAAAGCATTATTTTTATATACGTTATCAACCAAATTATTATGACCATTATGTCGCCACATCAGGTCCTTGGAGAAGTTAGAAGAGTCTAGTGTAGATATTCCTGGAGTAGTTTTTAAGTCATCGTAATTGGTTACTGAAAATATCATCATCATCAACATTTTTATCATTCCATTATTGAATACGGGCCCCTCTTCAAACTGAGAAGGGTTAGGGCCATAATCTGCCATGTTGGGCAATGCAGGTTGGTAAACTTCACATGCCTTAGAGAATCTTATTTTTAAGATATCCAATATATATAAATAATAATCATTAAGTGTAATTCAAAATCTTAAATTTTTAATTTTAATAATAATTTTTTTTTTAAAATAAACTATTAATTTCATTTCAATCAATTTTGTTATTATGCTATAGGTACACACAAACTTTTATTTCTTGAAATTATTCACACCATTCTTTAGAATTTATTTTATTGCTGTGTAAAAAATTGTTGTATAAAAAATATAAAAAAAATGTTATTTAAACACTACAAGACACAACTAACGCTAGACATAACATGATCACTAGTTTTTACTTAGCTTACCCACAGATGTGTGGGCTTATATATTTTGTTTTATAGCACATAATGTGTATTTGCTATGCCAATTGCTCTATTATGTCGTAAATGTTGCTCCGCTGAATGGCTACGGTAATCACCGCTCGAGCCTCCGACTGTATAATTTGTAGAAATAAAAACAAACACTTGGGCTACAGCACACATTGTTATTTGCCCGCGCGTTGTAAGTAAATGTATTCCAGTGTATTCTATATGGATATTAGGTGTCCGAGTGGAAACTAAGAGAAAAATATCTTCTCATTTCGGACTGCGTTATTCAGCGATTATACATACTTATACATACATATTTTTATGTTCCACGTATCCATAGCATACATGTATCTGTTTATTTGTCTCTCGACTTGATCAACATACAATAACGTTTCAAGGAGAAATCACTACAGATTGGATTGATTATTGTAATAACTTTGAAAGAAGTCTTCAAGTCATCATGTCCCTAAGCCGACAAGCTTAACCTTAAACTATACATTTATAATTTCCCTTTTTTATATATTAAATATGGAGTTACAAATCTGCAGTGTATATCTCAACCAATATTAAAATAACATTAAAATTATAAGGCAAGGTTTTTAGTATAAATAAAGCGTTCATACTATATCAATTGATCATTGAGCTATCGTTTAAAATTCTCACAGGAGTTAAACCCCAATATTCCAGCCTATCGATTTAATGAAGCAAACATAACATCTGTTTGATATCGCCGAATAACAACTACTGAGTCATTATTGGCCTGCACTTAGTGTAGTGGCCTACTATATATAGTTCTATCAATAGACCAATCTATAATAGCTTAATCTATAATAGCATTTATTGTTTCTCACAGTAATAAAACTATACTCGTCGTTGATTTTAATTATTGTCATTTATATAATTGCTTTGGAAGCCCACTTTTTAGATGAACGCTCACAGTTTTTGATGCGCTCAATGAAGATTGTGGCAACGGATACGGGTACGATTTGGTTAAGAGTTAGTAATACCAGAGTAAGTGAAACAGTAAAGTTACTATTTAAAGATTCATTTATCATTACTATGTCTGTTTGTATCACAACAATGGGCTGATGAAATGGCGGGTGCTCTGGTAAACTGAACGATACTGAATTAAAATTATTGTCATTCATTCTCATCCTGTTGCAGTCCACTGCTGGACATAGGCCTCACCTGACGGTTTATGACCACAATCCCCACACTAAGCATGCACTAGCACTAGCACCGCCTACACTGTCATTCATACTATATTAATTTTGTGTTATCTAAAACTCTTGTAATTCCTTTTTAGAAAGCTTAAGTTATAAAAAGGACCTTATATTTATCGTTAGACCACCTGATCGTTTCATATTATAAAATGATTCCCATAAAATTTTAAAGTTAACTATGTCCCTAATGAGAACGCCCTTACATCAGTTTTATAAACTCTGATTGTTATTCTAATATTAAATGAAGCAATATATCTAAACGTGAGTTTATTTTAACACCGGCTGTAAACAAATTAGCGATGGTATGTGGCCATGGAAGAGCATAGCTGGAACTTCACTTAACAAGAGTCGACTTTCTAATTTTAAACAATAACCCAATTCTTTTGGTGATCAGAGAGCTATAAATTTAAAGGCACTCAACAGTAACAGTCCACATGTCACCATTTAAAAGTTCTTTGAAGAATAAAATAAACAATATTTTGCTACCATTCCACTATAATTGAAGGTAAGCAGCATGTGGGAACAATAGCTTTCGGGCCCGTAACCCCATTATGTTTACTCCAAAGAAAACAAATGCTCAGTAAAAACGTGGTTGCTACAATGGATTTTTGGTTCTTGTCCGGCTTCCGTAGAATTTAATAATGACAGAGACTACCGTGGAGCATTGTTACACTTGGATCCCCTTGGTGTAAGTAAAATCGATTACCCACTGAGGCTTACAGTTCTAAGAACAAAGCATTAGGTATTGACAATTTGGTTTGTGTATTTCAATTTGACAGAGTACACTGTTCATGTTATGTTAAACCCGATGTAAAATAATGCGGAATCTTTGTTTTAATGGCATCTGTGGTATTATTTATGAAACAAAAAGATTTGGTGGAGTTTGTTTTTGTAATTAAACATAGCGACACTGCCAAGAGTCTGGAGTGGCAAACATTTTTATCCCTATAGATCTGATCTGCTTCTACATTCATCACTCGTTTTATCCACCCACAACAGTTTCCAAGGCTTCCGACTCCACCATCAGACAATATCTGACCCATTGGTTTATTATCACCATATACATACATAGTTACAATTTAGAAGATTAATATACTCGTGTCCAAATGTTCTTTGTTGTGAATGATTGTGCAAATACAATGTATCATTATAAAAACCGATAAGTTCTATAATTTTATACTAAGCCTTTGTGTTCAAATCCATTCTTCTACTCTATTTATTCCAAGTTGTTTGGTCGAAACTATTATAAAACCGTCAGGTAATGAGAGACAAAGCTCTTGGATTCTCAACGTTCTTACACAAAAGCAAAGAAGAACATCAGATATATCGAATATCAATACTCAATCTATCTTTTGTGGGGACCGAACGCGACTTAGTATATGTTACTGTGACAGCAAAAACACGAGAATATTGCATTTAAAACGCAATCGAATGTTTTCGTTCTATTGAATGTGTTTGGCGAAAAAAAAGTTCCACACAATCGCCTGTGTAACTTGAATCCTGATCAATATCTGGCAGTCGAATAGGCTTATCTATTTCACAGAAACACCGATCTACGGGAGCCTCTGCTCAGCTGCTCATGCGTCCTCCTAATTACATGCAAAGCAAATTGCCTGAATTATTCGTTTATACTTTATCGTGGTGTAAAAGGAGAAAATAATAAAACATTTCACGCGTTTCATTGCATAATGGGACAAGGAAATGTCATTTTTATTACTAAAACGATTATTTTCATTCACGAAGATTTTGCACATTAATTTTGATATCAGGTTAAATTATTATCTATGCACTTGATTTACTAAAGTATATATATTATTGTTGAAATTATATCTGTATAACATAAAAGAAGAAAGGAGTTAGCTAACTGCCCCTCATAGTCAGAGCTCATTTTAGGAGCTATTATTATACAAATATTATTGAGATGTAAGATGCGAGTAAAGATTAAAAGAGGATCGTCGACAAATCATCCCGTAAGCCAGTAAAATAGGGGATGTGAGTTTAAATTAAAATTTACTATGTTTTATGATCAAAATTCAAACGTTTTACATGAACCTAATATTGCAAAATAAAATTTTGCTTTGTGACTTTTTCGGAAACTAGCTCTAGAGACTACGAGTATACAATCCATTTTATAACTTAGCGTAAATAATATTGGATAAAGAAAAACTGCGAGCCGCATTTAACGCCTTATGAAACCAATTTATTTACACAATATCCAGTTAGCTACATATCCGACACTATAAAAATATATTTTTGAAACTAATAAAATCCAGTATCAGAAAGCAGTGTATCATAGATAAGGCATCCCAAAAAAACGTCTCGATCGAAATTCTTTAACTTCATACAGTAACGTATGACATTGATTGATAGAGGGCAAATGGACACAATGAAAACAGAATAAAATCATTAAAACGCTTCCGATCCTAAGAAAATATTGTATTGCGACGGTTAAAATTTTATGTTCACATTGGAATTTATCTAGTAATCTCCGTTGCCACAGTGGAGAACCGTTCGCATAATTTTAAATGATACGGTGTCGGCGATAATTACGAGCATCGTGGGTGTGATTGATATGCCGTAGCCGTGTAAATTGCGGAAGACTCGAGACCACTTGAGACCGCAGAGGAACCACAAAAAAAATGAATGACACCGAGAGACGAAAATGCGAATTCGATTGTAAGTTTTAAATGTAGGTGTGGTTCCACATTGTGGATACGGACGTTGAATGTCAAAAATTCGAAATCTAAATGAAACTCGAATGGCGCAGCATCTAACGGGCATTGTCCGTCGCGTGCAAGTTTCACGGTGGATTCGGAGCGCTTGGAAACTTTGCAGCTGTCATCATATCTCGGACGGCGACAGTTCGCCTTTGTCCCCTAACAGATACTACTTCATATAAATGCAGTTTATGTGAATTCTTCAAAAAGAATGAACTCACAAGAAATTATGTCTCACGAAAAAAATTGTTCAGCTATTGTCAAAGTTACATACAATGCACGCTGGTCGTATCGTTGGCGCATTAAAAAGTATTCATGCGGTATCTTTATTATGTCTGTTCGTATTATTAAATATTTTAGGAGAAATCATCACACTTCCATGTTTAGCGTTCTTCTTTGGTGTTATATAAACTATATTTACTGTGCAGCAATATCTTAATACTTCAATGTATTTTTTATTTAGTTTATTTTTGGTCTTCAAAATGGAAACGGTCGAAGTATTTGGTCACGATTAAAGAGGCGTAAAAACAATTGGGAAAGCAGTAATGAACAACGGGTAATCAACGTTGGATTTTCATTGTTGGGGTCGGTGAAGAGCATTGATGTTATGGTTGATGGTCGGGGAAATGGACGCCAGAACGCGGCGTGACGGCCCATTGCATTGTCTCAATCAAACGGCAATGAGCATTGGGCACGATGACCGCACTTGCTAAATGACGGGGAACTGACTTAAGACGCTGTTACATACAATACGAGAAATAGTTTTATATATTCAAGTTTTGCCTCGTGATTTGTTTATTTGTTTTGTTTAATTTGGCTTTTTAACTTTATATACCAATTTTGTTCCAACTTTATTACAAGTTTTAGTTTAACTTACATTTAAATGGATATTTTTAAGTCACGTTCGTCACAGGGTAGGCACAGCGCACCGAGTGCCAAATATATGTATCCTTATGTACCTACCTGCCGCCCATCTTCTACAGAAGAAAAGTATAAAGTTTAATTTACTAAGGATTAATTCATGCCAATTTCTGTAACAATAGTTAGTAACATGCGAATAATTAATAGATTACCTTTCTATTCTACGAAAGGTAATCTATTTAGATAGATGTGTATCTATTTTATCATTAAAACATATATAAAAAGTTATGTAAAAGATAGCCTTTACAAATAGAGATAACTAATTAATTACTAAAATTAATTAATAATCTACTAAAACTCATCGGTAAATTACATAAAATTATTGCTAAACAGGGATTACATACTAATCAAGTTGTATTTTCAACAACAATATCGTCTTAAATAATCAGTTGACCGTTATAGTTTAAATAATTGAAATGCATAATAAGCGTTGCAAAATCCCAACTACGCAATGAAATCAAAATATCTGTATTAACTACAGATAACTTAGGTCAATATTCTATAATTAACTTAGCTGTGAGAACTGCACCAATATATAACCCATATACGACTTCCTAAAACTGTCTTAGGGCTCGACCGTGGCGTGGTACCCTTTGTTGTGCGTTATAAATCTGTCATAGTAGTTGTTAGTAGATGCTTTGATTTTAAGCGATCAAAGAGATCTCGTCCGTGGCATCTCGGTGAGAACTAATTGGTTTACCTACAGAGGCAAGAGTAAAGTTCGCGACAGACGTGCGTTTTCAATATTTATTACATACTTTCGTTATTATTAAAATATATATTTGTGCATGTGTGGCTAAGTTTTAACTTGATTATATATAATATCACATGGTTCGATACAGAATCTTTCATCTATATATTTATTAAATATTATTTCCTGTAACGTCTTCAATGCAGATATTGGAATATTAACTTGTCTCAATAAAAATAAATTTTATAGAAATTTGAAGACTGAAGAAAACAATTAGAACTTAAATATTAATTATTAGTTTGTAACAGGAATAAAGTTTAAAAATTGTCTTATTCCTACTAGCAGTCCTACAACTGTTCCTACAGAGTATCAATTCGTTTATTAATTAATAGTACGAATTACCAATACTAACAAGACTAATTAATAATAATATTAGTCCTAGTACCGCAACCCTCTTCTAATTTATTGCTAATTCTAATATATTCATAAAGCACTGATTTAGTTACTGCTTGATACTTTACTACCTTATTGATTTCGTAAAACTTCTAAAGTATGGGATTCCGGTCAAGATATGCGGTGCAATCTTCACCTTCTTTGTATCACATAGGGTTAAAATATATTTACTCCATAAGTCAATTTAATATAGACTCAAGGATTGCCACTTTAAAGCTACTTACTTTGTATGTTAAAAATTTGATTTATATTTTTAAAATTCTACACGCAAACCACGAACATGAGCAAACATTTATAACGGGTATATTAAATTATATTTACGCAGAAAGGATTTTCCAATACTAAGAAATTATGAAATAATGAAGGAAGTCGTTGAATTTTGTCATAAGTAACCTAATACTTTAGGGTTAAAGTATTCGACTAACATTTGTATGTTTTAACGTGTCGTTAGGAACCGACCCGTTTGTACCTTATAGTTAATAAGAAAATGTTCTTTAAGGCATATGAAATCTGCCAATCTGCGCTTGGCCAGCATGGCTATGCTCTTAACCCGCTCATTTTAAGAGGAGACCCATGCCCAGCAGTGGGAAAAGAGTTAAAAAAAACATTCGCGTAGTTAACGTATCACTTACGAGTAAGTAACAAATCTATGCACCAAATGCAAGCCTTTTAGCTGACATTTTGATTAATTTTTATTATTTTGCTTATTATAAAATTGAGCCACGTGTCTTACGCAGAAAACAAAAATTTTAAGAGGAGTAGTAAAGTAAGCATAAATCATAATACAATAGAATACATATAATAGAATTCTGAAGACCATAAGCGAAAATTAAAATTTTGGAGTAATCTTTGTCTTATCTTGATGATATATATGTACTAGAATATAAATACATATTGTATTTATAGTAAACTTAAAACTTATTAGGAAACATCTTAATAAAGATATAATTATCTATATATTAATACGTGATGCAAAAACTTTGGACCCCTTTTTACGAAAATTGCGCGGACG
>DWTO01004946.1:0-11100 GCA_018244755.1 Jemadia pseudognetus
GGGCACATATCCAGACTCCGAACCACTACTAGAAAATCTAAATTAGAAAATTTCGTAGTGTTCGACCCGGGAATCGAACCCGGGACTTCCCGATCGGCAGTCGCACTTGCAACCAACACGACCAACGAGGCAGTCTTTATATATTTCTTATTTATATCTATTTGTTTTTCGGATAATAATTAGAACCACTGTATCATACAATTCGTGTTTTTTGCATTAGCAGACACAACTAAATCACTTTGAAATTAGTTATATTGAATTTGATTATAAATGTAAACATACTTCTAAATTAAGTAAGTTAATTAGTTTCCTTGCTGCTATGAGTAACAAGAGCTGGGCGGTGGCGCTGCTTTGAAAGTGACTTGGATGTCGTCGGGTGTGAAGATAACCATTTTCGTTTCCAACATCAGAGTATCGTACACGTACGTACCTACACGATATACCAAGCATCATGAGGGGAAGAAGTATGTATGCTGTGTGTATGTATGTCTGTGTGTATGTATGACTGTGTGTGTCTATCAGACCCAGTAGACTTCCTCGATTGCTTTGATTCACTTAAAAAATAAATGAAAAATAAAATGTTTACTTTGCTTTATTGATGATAACTTTCTGCTTCATATTATTATAGAAACGTCACGAATAATTGAAATATCACACAATATAAAAAATACAACAAGAATTCAGCTACACATGTGAAAACAAAAGCGAATGAAAATAACCGTAGCAACGATGTATTCCAATTCGTTCGTAGAAACGATTCATATCGCTAACATTTTATCGTTATTTATTGATATTGCTCTCTACACACTATAAATGTACGAACGTGATAAAGTGTGTGACCCACAAATCCATAGAGACGGCATGTTATGAAAATCTCCCATTAACACTTCATTTCACAATTATGTCACAAGTTTGTCACTTCTGAATTTTGTCGAGTCTACTGTATTATTATCTGATATTATCGGGTGTTTAATGGCGAATAAAGCGACACTTTATAGATACGATTTTAATGAATCCATTAATAGTAATTTTTTACAGTATGTACTTATTGTAATAAAAAAGTATTGAAATTTACATTCAATGTGCGTCATAAAAAATATTCATACTTTAATTATTTCTGGAATATATTCGTAATATAGGCCGTCCGTTCTATGGTAACTGGACAGCTGATACATATGTAAATATATTTCTAAATATGTACTCAGATACCTATTTCACGCGTAAATGCAGAACAGATGTTAAAACAAATAAATATTAAATAAAGTTCAATTTCAAACGAGCAAAGACATGAAGGCCTCTTTAAATCATTATAAATCGCAATACTTCTATTACATTAAGAATGGTTTCTAAGGAAAATATCTGTCTCCTAGTCGACTGTGAAAGTGTAAGTTGGGACACTACATAGGTCTTAGAGAACATTATGGAGAATTTGCAGACGCACGAACTTCTTTACCATTCTTTGGTTGGCCTTTAGAATAAGTCGTGCTTGAGTAAAACACATAGCTTAGTGTGATGCGTGTCAGGGATTCAAGTGAATGTGAATGTGAAAATGAAGCTGCAATTGAAACCATTAAATCATCACTCATTATGAATACGTTGATTGACTTTTTTGTTTTTCTTATAGTGGTGACAGTTTAGCCAACCTGCACTTGGCCAGCGTGGCAGACTCCGGCTTTAACTCTTCTCGTTCTGAAAGCAAAACCCATGTTTAATAGTAGAAAGATAAAAGTGTTGATGATCATCAACGCTCTTTCTATGTCTTATTACTAGTTTACAAGCGACCTTTATCGATAACGACATCGCAAGCGACTAGCTCTTTAATAGGCGACCGCAAGTTGTAAATTCCTCGAGCAGTTTCATGCTTCGAAGGGCCATTTAGCGGTTACTTGCTGTCATTAGACCTTTCAAAGGCTTAGAAATTTTGATTTAAGCCTTACGATACATTTGATTTAGCAGCTGAATGAAGAGCTGGTTAAGATATATTGTCTTTATTTTCGAGCTCTTTTTTGCATACCTACATATATAACTTAAGTACTTCGGAAAGCATTTTCCATAACGGGATAAATAAAGCCGTCCATTAAGCCGTCAGATCAGTAACTAAGCAGAATACTATGTTCAATATACGGTTGATAATTATACTAATGTTAAGTATTTAATACTTACAAAAACTGATAATTTTACATTATGATATAAACACAGTCATGCTCATCACACAAATATTTAACCCGGATGGAAATCAAAGGAATTTCTCAGAAGTTGTAAATGTTTATAAATTTTTATAAAAAACATTATTTATAAAAATAATCGAACCCATGAATCATGGCTTAGCAATCAGGCCTACTAACCATTGAACGAACAGGCCAGGACTTGGTGTAATCAACTGTCACCATTAACCACTGTTTCGTCCATCTGCTCTCTAATTCACATAGAGCTATGTATATCTTTAACTTGGGGTCTCTATTGGACATATTAGTTGCCTTGTCTGTACTTCAGAGAAACCCCGAACATAGCCTCTTTTAAGCTCTGGTAGCTCAGCTAATGGAATGCGAACAACAACATACGGTTAAAATGAAAGACATCATTAAAAATACACTTTTATTCAAATTCATGCACAACTACAATTTTTATTCCACTAATAATAACACCGTGATATCATTGTGCTAATAATGAGAGAATGTAACCAGTCTGCTTTAGTCCAATTTGTAAGTCATTAATATATTTGTTAATCAGTTGTTCTCGAACCTAAAATATACAGTTAACACAATAGCGCTACACATTTCGATCAGCAAATTATAATTAACACATATCAACATAACATATTATCAACATAACATATTATCAACATAACATATTATCAACATAACATATCATCAATATAATATATAATCAACCTTACTCATTAACGTTCAATTTAAATGAAACTAATAAGGAATGAGACAAAACATATTACTGAAATTTCATTATTGGGCGTTTAAGACTAGGGCTTTAAGAGCGTGGTATTTTTTATTTTTAACGCTAAACACAAAGAAATGAATTTAACACATAAGGATGACTATGAATAAAAATCACTTTTTATAAATTAAATTTTACAATATTATTAAAATAATAAATTTATACTAGTTATATAATATTTTAGTCCTAAAATAGTGTATTCACCTGTTCATTCCAAAATTGTTTTTAGAACAATATAACTGCTTAATTTTTTTACATTGGTGTAATCGCTATGAAAATTGTTGTTACAATATAAAAAACGGAGGCCAAATATTTAAAATAATTAATTTGGTTACAAAAGATACCATAATATTTTCCCTATATAGTCGTTCCAACATTTTATTTTGTAACTTTCATTCGAATTACCTACTGGTAACTTTCATTATACATTTGTTGATTTATTTGGTATTTTTATCGTGAAATAACACATGGAACTAAAGATTGTCTCGTGTTTTTGTATGTTTTTGTACTGCTTTGCGACAGACATATCAGTGATTTTTACTTCGCTGCCTTTCTTCAATCAGTGTTTATTATTTATAATTATTTCTTCACTCCTTACAAACTTGTTGAACAGTAATATTTATAAAATGGTTTTTCGTTTTTTGCTTGACTATTTCCTTCCATTCACACGAATACAACCATCCCCTTCTAACCTACGACCTTTCGCTCTTACCTACTTAACGTGCTATCCTTCTGTTTCTCATATTTCACGCTTCTTCACGCGCCCATACATATCTCATTCGATATATCTTTAAGTACTCATTCGCAACAATATCTTTATTACTAATCGATACAAAATATTATTATTAAAAGATTTTTTATTAATATTTAGTTTATTTCGTTATTAGAACACAAAATTTGTAAAAGTAGTTGTAAAAAATGTTGAAAACGACCATGCCTAGATTTACAATGATGCGCACTAGACTTAATTGAGAATTAAGCAATATGGTGACAAAACAATCTTAAGCAACAATAATTAGTCAAATTTGCTCTTCCAGTATCTATACTTGTATGGCGCACACAGTTGACTGCGTTCAGCCGTTATAGTTACTGAGCGCATCTTTATGATGATCATGGGGTGTGTCGTATCTATTTAAGGTCAACGAGTTTCTCTTTACACAGCGCTTGGACAGTTTTATAACGATTATGTCGTTTATAGCCGTGGCGCTTAATAAGAGGTGGATGTCATAACTGATGCTGCGTTGTCACTTTCCTGTAGAAATATAAAAAAACTGGAAGGGTCGCTAATGTTTTCCTGGTCTGTTGCGTACTGGTATAATGTAAATGAGCGTGATAAAGTTTTTGAATGTAAGGCAATGTAGTATTGTGAATACACTCGAACAACGTCGAATTACAGAACGATAGATATGATGACTAACGTGATGACTTAGGAGAGTGATGAGAGAGTTAGAAGTCGTCCGAACGGTGTGCGTGTATGAAGCGGGTGATGTGTCTCAGACGTGTATGTATGTAGACGGGATGAATATTTGGCACACGGTGCTCCCTGCCTCTCCCCCGAGGGAGCTGGCGCGATACAACAATAATAAATATAATTACAATACTATCTCTCATTAAGATCTAGTGCGCGGTCACCTTAGGGAAGTACCCTGATGTCGATTAAATTACTCTAAACGATTCCGTACGGAAATGTCATACTAAAAACTAGTATTTACACTTTATTTACATGCTTAGTCTACCTGTATAAACAAGAAGGTCCATATTGAGATTTTACGCTCGTAGAAGAATTAGAACGGCAAGAAATGGTAGAGATTTTAAAAATAGACCACATTCGCAATGCTAATTAGATACTTAATTAACATCTTAAAATTTTAAAGTCGTAGTTAGGAGCATTTTGTATTTTCTCTACCATTCTTTCGATCCGTTGGTTTTCTTGGCAGTCATTAACATTTATATGGAGACGATGGTTCCATGAAAACAAAACACATAAAAAGGATATTTTTTTCAACAATTAAAGAATTAAGCTATAAATAATACATAATACGTCAAAACACAGTGAAAAACCATTTTTTTGGAGATCATTCGAATAAAATGTTACGATATATTATAATCTATTACTAATAATAATTATTAATTTCTACATTAACGAATCATTTTAAAAATTAATCTGACGACCTAAATAAATTATATATTTAATAATTATAAAATAATTGTAAAATAGTGAAAGTATACAACACTTAAAATAGTTAAAGTCAAATAATATTATAAAGACTAGTATTATTTGGTGTATTTACCTACGACTGACCGTCAAACGGTTTCGACGCGTGGAACGACCTAAACATGAATTATAACACTAGAAAAACACGTGCCCATGTGATCCGGAACCAGGCGGAGCTTGCGCTGAGATAATTAAATATTTGATGTACTTACATATCGGACATACATGCATTTAAAAATAGACACACAGATATTATTACACTCAGCATAGACGTGTACGTCACACGAATATTCTAGGTGCGAGTCAAACCCGCGAGTCCCGGCTCAGCAGTTGCGGGAAGGGATCACAAGGCCAATGGGCTAACTTTAGTGGCATTTGTGTAACTAACGATGAATTATGAAACAGTTAGAAATTAAAAATAAATTTACTTCAATAATGTTCACAATTACGTTATAAATTCATTATATTATTGCTGTACTTTCAAAAATTATTACCATACTGTAAATTTGTATGCTAGTAAATAAAATTCAATGTCGATATATACATAAATACATATTACTGACACATTGTAATGAAACTAAACAAATAATATGGAATAAACAAATATTGACGAAATTTTTCGTGTGTGTTGTGACACTTGGCAGACATAAAATTTTTAAATGTGTGTATCGTATATACCTAATATAAATATACCTGCATGTGTTTAGCATCATTAATCGACGGTTTACATACTCGTACTCATATAGTTATTAATAGCACACAAAATTGTACATAGCTTATATTTGATTCAAAAGCTTTATTTCCATTTCTAATCTAGGGTAGAGCTGTTAACTTTTCTCGCTGTTTCGTATCTTGGTGTTCTCTATATGTCAATTTTTCGATAAAATTAAGAAAAAAAAAACATATGTTAGTTAGTACCATATTTTATGATAAATTGGTACTTGGTGGTTACCAAACTTTTAGCTTATATTACTTGGCAGCCAGGTTATTATTAACTCATACGTATTCCTTCTGTAGAATCTTAAATAATCTTGGAAGAGTATTTTGAATGAATGTAATAATCAATAAAAAAAATGTAAATGGGTTAAATATGCACAATTTTCTTATACGGATATTTCTATAACTTATAAGCTCTGTAATTCTGGCAAAGTGTAATCTCTTTCGAAATGTCGCAAAGAGAAAAATTAAATTTACATACCGTTATTCCGATTACATTATCTGTGTATTGCCAAGAGGCGACAGTGTTGCCAGATACGATACGAATGTTCCTGCCAAGTTTTAAGTATGAATACTTAATATCTTTTCCTTGGAATTATAAAGGAAATACTTAAAAGCAGTAAGCTATTTATACTAACTTGGAAAATATTGTATACGTATATTAAATTTCTTATCTTTCTAGAAAGATCTATATATTGGAAGATAGGTGTACATATAATTTGTTTTTTAGAATGTTTATAGGGTGTTTTTAGAGTACTGGCATATTTATATAATAGTCACCCATGTCGTGCACAAGTAACCCTGTTAAGAGCCTTTCTGCTAGCCGTGACCTTTAGACAGGTGAAAAATAGAGTTTATAGGATGTAGAAATCTAGCTTTCAATCTAGCGTTTTGAATAACTACGCGTATTTCTTTATTTACTAGGGCACAAACCAAGAAAGATTGTATATACGTTGTATTGTATTAGGAACGTGAATATTTAAATACCAGTACAATTTAAAATAAATAAAGATTGTTCTGTAAATTTGGGAAGGACACATTGTAAAACGCTTGTTTTTAAAGGCTTACCACTTGTTTCTTTGTGGGTCGTAAACGTAACTGGAGAAACATGGGAGTGTGCTACACTGCTCTGCCTGCCCCTTTGGGGAGAATAGGGATAATGTTACGGTATAATATCAAAAATCGAACACGATAGAAAGTAAGCAGATTTTTCACCATGAAATCATCTTAAATTTTAACTGGTGGAACATGGGAATGTTCTGCATTTCTCTGTCCATCTCTTCGGAGAGCACAGGCGTGAAGCTATGTCAAAGCGTCTTTATGGCGCATTTCTGTCACCATCAAGATGTCTACTTCAGTGAGGATTAAAGTTTTATGGATGTTTAGTCGTAGTCTTAATGACGAAACGGGAATGCCTCGTGCGTCGTTACATTTGCACTTTCTTCTTTGTACTTGAAATATTCTATTCATTATCTTCAAGTTTATGCTTAGATGTCTTTCAAGTATTTGAACGTTTATTCAGCATTTTATAAAATATTACAGTAACCGTACAAATTTGGCTTCTGGGAATTGATGAACACTACACAGAACACTTTTGAAAATATGATGCCGTAATTATATGCAGATTTTATGACAAATATTACCGACCACTCTAGGGAAGTGGGCAAGTGGTACAAAATAAATTATGTAATTTTAATCTATCCAGATTTTAATAGGTAAATGCAGAATATAGGTTTATTTACGTATGCCAGTTTCACATTTTGAACACATCAAATCAAAATATAAACTGTAATTAACTCAAAACATTTCAAAGAACTCCAATTACACTCCCAAACAATTAATATTGGTTTAAACTGGAATGAAACCAATTTTACACTGCAGGCTAATTAACTGATTTTCTCTTTACAAGTTGTGTTAAACATGGACATACAATACGAAATCGATACAAGCGCACTATATTAGAAATGGTAATATATTTCACCCGAATGCCCTGAAAAAAGTTTGCAAAAGGTCTATTAATAAAATAACGTGAAACCAAATAGTGTTATATTTACATATATGTATGTATGTATATGTATGTACATATTTATATAAAAATGTATGTAGTAACTCTCATTTTAATTACCATATACGTTATGTTACCATATGCGATGGCTATTATAAATTCGATGTAAGTAAAAACATTTTTTGTGTCAGTAAAACATAAATAAAGTAACATTGTTTCTGCCACTTCCACCCATACGATTTAATTAACAAAATCGATTAAAACACTAAACGGTAACAGACATCCAATGACTGAATCTAAAAACTCAACGAACTAAAACAGTGTCAACATTAAGTACAGAACTCTTTAATTAAAATAATATTGTTTCTATAATTATAAGTGATGTATACGGTACATAGAAGAGAGAGAGCGCAGTTATATATAAACATGCCTGCATAGTTCCCGAGTTCATACAAAGTTTCAATGCTACATCTATTAGAACTTTTCAATGTGTACTGTGTAAGCATAATTTATATTCACATCAGTTGAGCGTTGAAAAACTAAATATTAATAAATACATTAAATTAAGATCTACCAACATTAATATAAGATTAAGACAGTATCAAAATTACTATGCGTTACAAAATAGAGATGACGATAGTTACGAGTCTACTTATCAAAACTTACGTACTTATATTAAGCCTCGACAATTGTGCACTGTACATCGGGCATCGCTCGAACCCGACAGCCTATATACAATACTATTTTTATACTCAGTCGCTTTATCACTTTACTAGCGTCTAAATTGCCCTGTTTACGTGTTATCTTTGTGACGTCGTCGTCAGATGTCGTTAGCGTCCCCCACGTACCCCTCATCCGGGCTCTCCGAACAAATATCCGACGCACATTTAGCATTCGACACTTGCGGCAGCGGCTTCAACACACTCTCCGTACCTTCACCCGGCATCCTGGCGTCAGTAGTCTGTGTATCAACACACCGTGTTTCCACCTGATAACACCTGCCTGCACCCTCGGCTATCCCCATTGGCACCATCACTGCACACGTTCCCTTCGGACTGACCCATGAGGAACAACCTTCCGGAGGCGCGCAACATTGCACTGGCTCTGTTTTATATCCCTCGGGCGGCGAAGGAACGAATTCTTCGTTATAATACACAGTTCCATTTCCAACGAAGGCTATTTGTCTGTTCCGCGGCACCGGATACCCCTCCAATGTGCGCCTTACATTCGTAGCATTGAAAACTTCGAAATTGGGACAAGTCGGTGGGGTTGTATTGAATTCTGTATCCTTCGCGAATTTGCATACAAGCTTCTGGCCCTTAGGTCTATTGTGAGGTAAAGTCTGATAGAATGGCCCTACTACAGAATAGTTCGACATTATCGGAGGTCGGCAGGGATGTTTTGGAAGTCCATAGTCATATGGATAACCTTCGTTGTCTAAAAAGCATCCGGGATTCAAATGAACGTCCGCGGAATGTTGGTACATAGCATTTTGCGGTATGCTCATACTTGTCAAATTTTGTTGATCTTGCCACGTGACTTGCCGAGGCACGCTCGGAGCACTGAATGCGGTTTCTTCCTCAAAACCATCGTTTGAAGTCTGCGCTTTGTATACAGAGAGCACTGTGTTCTCATTTTGAGTGTTGTTCGCGACGGTTTCTGCGTCGCTAATTAGGTCAGGATTCCTGTCTACAAAGCCTTTCATGTTATTGCTTTGGTATGTCTCGCTCGACTCGTAATCTCGGGTCGTCTGCACAGTGTAATGCAAAGCGTGATGCGAATGAGCGTTCACAATAACGCTTCCATTATTCTTCGGTAGCGAACCGTTGCTCCTACTATTTGGCAAAATTTGATTACAAAGAGCCACGTCCTTCCCGCTCTCTTTTTTCTTTCGACTTCGCGTATCAGTTTTGAATTTCAACAATACAACAGCTACTATAGCTACCAATAAAATAAATATCACAAAGACTATTGTAATAATTACTACTAAATGCCGGTGAGGGAATGTCACTACAATCACAACTGGCTCCTCTTTCATTAAAATTTTAATTGTGTAATTGGCACGAGTTCTTCCTGCCGAGTTTTCTGCTATACAAGAGTATGTACCGTTGTCATCGTTGCCAATATTGAATATGAATAATTCGCTCTTTTTGTCGATAACGCCATTCTCAACGTAGAACACGTGATGAGGGTCCGATGACGATGTCGAATAATTGCGTATTATTTGTCCCTGGAACAGCCATTTCACTTTTGCTTCTGGTATAGCTCTGACTATACATTCAAGAGTGACATTATTACCCGTATTCGTTTCTAGGTACACGGATGTAGGAGTCAATTTGGGTACACAAGCCAAATCTGTTTCGCTTAAACTGACAATAGTACGTTTTTTCATTCGTTCAGGTAGCGAGCAAATCGGCTCGACCGCGTGGGCCATATTGAAATTTTGAAGCCAGCTATGTAGGTCTCTCAACTGACAATCACAATTCCAATTATTATTTTGAAGATCGATTCCTCGTAATGTATCTGGAAACAAATTATCACCTTGAATAGTTGATAATCTGTTACCGTTCAGTCTCAACCATTCGAGATGTTTCAAGCCAGCAAACGCTTCCGTTTCTATGGTTTCAATTTTACAATCTATCAACTCCAAAGTATTCAAATAGGATAGATGTTGGAAACAGTGAGTTTTGATGTTCGTTATGGGATTGTTGTTCAAAGAGAGCCTCATCAAAGATGGAAAGAACACGAAATTGCTTGACGGAATGACGGTAATGTAATTATTGGACAGATCCAATTCGACTAGATTGGCGAGGCCCCTGAAGGCATGGTTATCGATTTTCTGCAGCCGACATCTTTGTAGATAGATTTTTTGTAGGTCTAACAGTCCCAGTTTGTGGAATGTTTCCTTTTGTAGGACTTGCATGTCATTTCCAGCGAAATCTAATACTTGGGTTTCTGTGTCGAGTGAGTCTGGTATCGCTTTGAGATCTTTGTCCGTGCACTCTACGTGTCGTTTGCCGTTTTTCCATTTGCATATACATTGAGAAGGGCACGCAATCGCAGGGAGGAGGATGCAGGTAGTACACAAGGCAATAAGCCTTACGTCGAAACTCCTCTTGACTCTCCTATTGCCTTACGGCCTTCGCGACTCAGCGGACACGGCGCGCCCTATCTGAAACAACAGCACCCCTCTCATACTCCGCTCGCTCCC
>DWTO01004947.1:0-11100 GCA_018244755.1 Jemadia pseudognetus
TGTTTTTCCGGTACCAGGTGGTCCGTACATGAGGATTCCGCGCGGAGGCTTGACGCCTATAGCCTTGAACAGCGAAGGATGGCGCAGTGGCAATTCCACCATCTCCTTGATCTGCGCAAGCTGCTTACGACACCCGCCAATGTCGTCATAGCCCACAGCATTCAATGCCTCCTCTTCTTCCTGTTAGCAACATTCATATTTGTCTGAATGATTTTAAATTAATATTTTATATTCTAGGAATATACTACTGTAGAATCAAGATTATGTATGACTAAAGAATTAATTAAACAAGCTTTTTTGCCACTGGTGGATAAAGAGAACTTCCTTATCCACCATTGACAAAAATGTAAATATCACGAAAAAGTATCAGCAAATTGATGAATTCCATCATTTAGTATAAATTAATGTATTACAAATGATAGTATTTTCCAAGAAAACTTGCACACCATCAATATATCAATAAAAATATACATACATAAATATAATTCAAAGTTCATGAGAGGTATGGTATTACTACATTATAACTTGAAATGAAATGAAAGTGACCAGTAACAAAATGGGTGACTCTGAGACATGGGAAGATACGAGATTTACATACCTCACGCTTAATGGGGTCACCCTCGCAGTGTATGACAGTGTCGGGAGCGACAATACAGTAAGGCACTGGATCCGTCTCCACCACCTTGAACTCCACGGCGCGCATGCCGCCGCGCACCATAAACGTGTCGTCGCGGTGAATGGGCCGGTACGCCTCCATGAAGTACGGCTTCAAATACACTTCAAACAGGTTTCTGGTAGGAAAAAAAAGTCACTTCACCCCTGTAATCCCCGAAGAGGTAGGCACAGGAATACAGAACACTCCCACGTTTCACCAGTTACATTTACGTCCCACTATGGATTAGGTGGTGTGCCTATTGCCATACATCGGGCACATATCCACACTTCGAACCACTACTAGAAAATCTAAATTAGAAAATTTTGTTGTGTTCGACCTGGGGATTTAACCCGGGACCCCCCATTCAGCAGTCGCACTTGCACTTGTTTCTGGTAGGAAGTATAATACATTGTATTTGTTAATAAGACTGTAGAATATAAAGTGGAAGTTTGTCGTTTTTATTTGTGATTTCAGAATGTTCCAGAACTAGCATGTTAATGAATGAACTACATACATCGAAATACTGACTTTGATATGATCTGTTTATGTAAATTCCCACACAACCCATGTTTAACATTTAACATTTTAAGTAATGTTATATCATAAACTATTGGTGTATAAATTTCACGCCATTGACCAATAACAGTTTATCAACAGTCAAATCAGTTTATGATAAGTCAGCTTACCCAGTCAAACCTTCGACAGAGTCATCGATGGGCAGGATGTGGACACGTTTGCCATACTTGACAGAGGGGCAGGGAGCGATGGAGACCACGTCGGACAGACGTACACGCAAGTTGTTGCGCACCACGCGGTTCATGCGAATCTTCTCATCAGGGCAGTTATCATCCGAGAGCACAATACATACAGTTTCCTTGCGCCGTTTGCCCTTCAGCAGCACGGTGTCGCCGCGGAACAGCTGCAGCTGTTCCATTTTCGCCTAAACGCAGTAGAACAAAGAAATAAAATAGAATTTCCATTTTAATCGAAGTCATTCGTTTTAGGCAGGAACATTGAGTGCAGGAATAGACTGATACCCATATCAAATAATGACAAGGTATTGTTCCAAAATAAAATGGCTACTGAAAACTGTATAAAGAGTTTGTATGAATGATAATGACACATCACTATATCTATATTGAGGTCAAACCTTACTCACTTATCTCTATCGTATAATAGCAGCATTAAAATATGTAGTTAATGTTAATACCAGTCAGCTTTTATGAAATATTGCTATATATTCAGGTATATACATATAACATAAATTACATTATTATTACATTATAATACATAAACTTAAGATGACTTAATTTTATTGCAACTGATACACTACATTAACCTCAAAATTATAAAAATTTCTGCCTACCTATTTTTTCACAAACAATATTATGTGAACACTGAAATGGTGAATGAGTTAAAGGTGAAAGAAAGAATGAGTGAAACTTGTGAAAGTTATTTAATAATAACAATGGGGTAATCCCATTAGATCATGTTTTTAAGTTATACAGATTTTCAAAATTTAAGTTACAAATGGTATTATTATTCTGTAGTTTACAGATAAGAAAGAATTTTTATTTCGTATAAATGGAGTAGACACAAAATTTTTAAATAATAATTGCATTTAAGTGACAAGTTAAGAAATTTAACTACTAACTCTTAAAAACAACTAAAGTATGGCAAATAATGCTGTTTTCTTTTTACCATTCAACATAATATAATTAAAATAAAAAACAGTATCCGTGTTTCATTCATTCAACAGCAACATTCACATTATATTATCTTATATCTGCTTCGTCATTCTTTCATCAGCCATTCTCATTTTTACACCAACACCCTCTTTCATACAAAGCATCTTCATTACATCAGAATAAAAGAATGGAATGAACTAATTATTTGAATGGCTAATTACTAATAATTAGCTGTTATAATTTTTAATAAAATTTTAACAAACAATTTAAGCAGGGAGCTTAATCTATTATGTTATAATATGCAATGTAGTGCAACTCACAATATTACATGAACTTAACAGTGGCTACTGTTTGACTTTTTTTCATGAGCACAGATAGCTAGTATCAGTTAGTTCCTCTTCAGCATAACATCATACCTGCATTCAGGCATATAGGAAGAGGATTGCAATACTCCCACTTTTCACTAGTTGTATGTTCCATATAATAGATGGTGAGCATAATAACATGGGCCAGGCATGAAACCAGACTATGTTGTACAATTGGCAATTTCGTGTTACCATAACTCAATACTTCTCCTAACCTGGCGATCAAACCCAGGACCTCTAGCTCAGCAGTTACACATCCGATCAGTAAACTTTCTTTGATTAAATGAACTTGGATGGTACTATTTTTGACAAAATAAAAAAACATGCAAATATACATATATTAGTATTAGATATATATGTATGATAGATATACATATGTGCATGCAAATTTTTTTTCAATTTCTAATTTTTCTTTCAATTCCTGGGCCTCCTGGAAGAGATTTCTTATAGGAATAAGCAGTACCTTGTACAAAGTTTTCTATATGTTGCCCAGTTTTAATCCCTACATTCCTGATAAGAGATCATCCTACCCACTAATAATTGAATTGTACGTCGTGGTACTTAGCTATGATACCATGTTTGGCCAACAGCATAATATGAGCTTACCTGTGACAAAGAGACCACGGAGTTATCGTCGCTGACCGCCTCCTCAACGATGAGACGGTTGGGCCTGTCCTTGCGACGGAGGATCGCGGTCGATAAGTCATCAGGGCTACATAAAATAATTATGAATTAACGAGGCCAACGATATTCCCGCAAAGCGTCTCCCACACAAAGGAACACGCCACATAACATATTTTAAAAAATCATATCCACCAATTTAGTAACCAAACCACCATTACAATCCATTTTGAAACTGAACTTGCAAAAAAAAATACGGTTTCTCATAGTGTTAGACATGATGACAAGCCAAATTCGAACACTGCTTTGCATTACACATCCTCCAACTTATACCAAAACGTGTTAAATACAATTCAAATATAATATCCAAAGTAATTACGATCTCACCTTTTATTATCTGCCATTTTAATCACTAGTTAAAGTTAAAATAAGTAATGTAATAAATTTTTAAAATGCCGAATGATTCTCTCAACTCCACTTTAGTTCACAGGTGCGTGACGTTGCCGTATTTCATTTGTTCGCTATTGATGACGCCAATGTTGCCAGTTTAACATTAAGGAAGCATCTTGTCTATTAGTATTGATTATTACCGGTTTTATGAAAAAGATTTAAAAACGCTCGAATTTACAATAAAAATCTTATCGTTTCATTTTAACAGGCTTCAATTTATGTTTTTAGAAAACAAGATGATTAAATTTTGAATAATTAATTTAATAATTTTTCAATCTCCCACTTGGCTTTCTCCCAATCGGCAGTTGCAAGCCGATCGAGAGGACCAGAGTTCAATTCCTGGCTCGGGCACTAGTAAATTTTTCTAATATAGATTTTCTAGTAATGGCTCGAAGTCTGGATATGTACCCGATGTACAGCAATAGGCCCACCCCCTATTATCTCATAGTAGAATGTAAACGTAACTGATGAAAGTGGATGTGTGAGTTCTACATTACTCTGCCTACCTCTTCGGGGACTACTGGCTTGATGTTATGTAAGACGAATAAAGTGAAGAAGATTTATCATCGATAATCTGTGTAGTAATTGTAATCGGCAGTCCTGATTTGAAGATGGTAATTAAAATCAGAAAATGTTGTAATGAGTTATTCATTCCTGTATAAAAGGCAAAATTATACCTCATTAAATAATTTTTGGAATACAGCAAAGCATATTGAATTGAAATAGACACTCAATCGCTATTAATTGAACATTCTGTAATCGCTTTTTTGTAGACAGACAAATCTTAAATTGCCAGCAAACAAACGGCGCTCCAAACCACTACATGGCGTAGTGTGCCTAATCTTTACATTAAATATTGGTTTTAATACTAATTAAAAATATAAACTGCACTTCAATAAGCTATAGATAACTAACAACGAAATATGAACGAGTATATGGGTTGGACTGAGAATATATCAATCAAGCAAGATTTTCAGTTATCAATTCCAGGGAAAATCCCTAATAATGTAATTGTGTTGTGCCAATATTTGGGTAAAAATAGCAGTGTACCAGCAAAATAAAACAAAACTTTCCTGACCTACTGAAAATGACACTACGTGATTACTATTATAAAAGTTTTATTTCGTTACACTGTCATTTAAATTACAGTTTATTAAATATATTATAACGTTTTATCTTTCAATTATTATTAAACAGAACAGAATATTATTGTAATTTTAAACATTCTTCAATAACATGCCTGAATTTTTTATTCTGCTTGATTTTGATATAGTTCGTTTCGATTCATTATCAGTTTCGTAGTCTTGCCACTCATAAAAATTTAGTCATCGAATAATTTTATTGATTCTCTGGCTCTGGCAATGTGAGTAATTCATTGTGATATTGTATAATATAGTGTACATAGATAGTGTATATAGGAGAGCCAAGCAAAAAAATGTTTCGTCCATATAGGAAGATAAAAAAAGAATAAATTTGGTACTCGTTTCTCTCTGTAAATTATTGTTTCCGCCAGCAACCTCGTGTGTCACCACATATACCATGTACACCAAATGAATGTTCTTTCTCTTTCTATCAACAAGACATTTTCAGTTAAACGCGCTTATGGCTTATCTACTCTATCAATATATAATATCTGTGATATATTTATAAGTTCTGTTTTCATTTTTCAAATCTTTTACGAATGTTTTGTACGTTTCTTTACTCCGTCTATGTTCTTGTATTCAATACTTGGATAATTTGAGGATAGCATATCCAATAAATTTTTCAGAAATTTTTCGAAAAATCCTTCTGATCTTGTTCCTTGTGGCAGTTTCACATTCAATAATATTAAGACGGGATCACTAGGATTGTTGGATACAATTAATCCACTAACGCTACTCAACTCCGAGAATTCAAACAGGACTACGAAATATAATATTATACAAATTAACTTCAAAAATGCGACCATTTTTTCGCGTACACTTACTTTTGTAAACACTCATGCAAATGATAATCTCATGAAATAACTTTCAAATTTCAAGGCTTGACTTTCAATCTTGATTGCAATAAAAGCCTCCAGTTGTTATTACATAGATTTTCGCCCATATGTTCTACATTGGCTAAATAAAATCGTCCATTCTTATGCAAAATGGAAACAATTGAAAATTTTCGTGTTTTCCTATTATTGAATAATTCATTTAAAAATTATAAAATTTAATAGGCAAAAAATATCCGAGTTATTTTTTTCTCAGGAACTAGTTAAACCAAAAGAAAAGTGAAACCAAGAGCACTAATAAAAGTTAAAAACTACAACATCAACAAAACGCAACGACAGGACCGTGGGATTTAGTTATAGAAAGATACAAAGGCTGTCACTATAAGGTCATTTTATACAAAAAAGATCTACAAACATTTACTTAAGCGGTGCACATATTCAACAACAAAATTTCAACCAGAAAGTCTAAATGTAAATCTTATTCATTAAAATAAAATAGTACCTTACCTGGGATTTGAACCCAGGACCTGGCAGTCGGCAGTCGCGCTTTTAACCAGACTATCAACGAGGCAGTAAACTGTTATTGTTATAACTTTTAAGTGCTCTTTTAAATGTGTTGGCATAATTTCGCGTAAAGTCGTGTTCTGGAAATCTTCTAACAAAAACGTATATGTTATAAACATGTTATATCAAAGTTTAAACAATGTTTCGAATTCGTAAGCTTCATTTCTGAATTATACTTTTGTAGTGGTCATAAAAATAATAATTTAAAGGTAGTTTTATAATTGATTCGGAATGCATGGAAGTCGTTAGATTTTAACTTGGCTGACCTTGGCTGCCTTAGATATCAAATAATGAGAAAACAGTACTGCACAATTATTATTATCCCAAATCTTTTATTTCGATACATTTTCACATAATATTATCATCTACAAAATCTACCTCTTAATATTCAGAATGTTGTCTATCATACAGAAGGCAAGAATATTGTAGATTCGAGTATTCCTTAATAGCTTGGCTGAATTTTCTATTGAAATCCTTCCGGTCGCTTTTATTTCTCTTTAATACAGTATCGAATACATCGTTCAGGAATTTTCACGTTTCCTCATGAATATACAGCTTATCTTCAGTTCCCGTCTCAGAAGTCAATATAAACTCAGAAGTATAGTCATCGAATAATTGATTATCTCGCATATACGAGTATTTCCTCTCTCTGTATTTCCTTATTTCGTTTTTCAAATGTTCATGATTCTTTTTCAACAAATGCCTCACATGGTCCGCCCATCTACGCGTGTGCTTATGTTACATACTCTCCAATTCCCGGCCCAAAACAGGACAGTAGGTAAATACTTGATGAGTTTATGCTCTGGAAAACTGGTGAACAGTAGATCCAAAAAATTCTTCAGAAATCTCAAAAATTCCCTGACCTTATTCCGTGAGGTGATTTCATTTTAGGCATTATTAAGACGGGCGCACTGGGCTTAATGGGATCAATGAATCCGCCAACGCCGTCCAATTCGGACGACTCAAACAGGACCACCAATTGCATTATACGAAACAAATAATTTTAAAAAATACTTTGTAATCAATCATGCTAATGGCAATATCGTGAAATAAAATTTAAATTACACGGCTTGACTTTCAATAGTAACTAAATACATCGAGCTATGATTACGTAGATTGTCCTGCAAGTATTCTACGACGGCTAGTTTAAATTTAAGCAAAATATCGCCCTTCACATCATCATCTTGCTTTTTAATAGTGTAGAAAACAACGTAATCAAATACTTTTCGCGTCCATTTATCGATGTGTTTGATTCTTTTGGTGCCGTATTTTTTAAGCTGATATATATAATCGTCCATTCTTCTGTCTAGACTAGCCGTGTATATCGGATTCAGTGTAGAGAATAACGCGCGTCTCTTTGGTTTGTTTTCTGTCACAATGTTAAGGAATCTATTCACTGGCACTTTCAGCAATTCGCCTCTAAAAACAGATAGGTCACGCAATCTCTTTGAGAATTTATCAACTAGTTTTCTCATTAAATATCCCTCGCCGAGACGCCTGAGGCTTCCGCTGAGAATTTTAAAATATCTCGACAATCTCGACCGCGAAAAATCGTGCAATAACACTTTACAGATATTTACAATGAAATTATATAGGGGGCCTACGGGTGCGTCCGAATTGAAGTAAATTTCAGTTGTGGTAGTATGAACAGTTGTCATTTTAGTAAAAAATATAGCGCTGTCAAAAATTTCACGTTCACTGGACGTGCCGCCGTTACTAGCGGTATTTCTATTATCTTCTGTTTCCCTACTACTACGCACTGTCACACAAAAATTGATCACGAACAAACCACAAAACAATGCCTTAAACATACTGATAATCTTAAGCTTTAAAATTAGTTAAAGCAAATAAATAACATTCAAATATCAACTTCAGTCTTCTCTCTGATATTTTTATTCCCGAACCATGTTCTGGATACTTTCAATATCTGTAATTAAGTTCAGTCGTTAGGTATTAAATTGGTTATTAAAATATACTTAAAGTAATATACATATATATAGTCAACTGCAAATGTCTTTAGGTAAAACATCGAACACTGTTCGAACAACAACACTTTCTAAATTAAAAAATAAATTTACTTGTGTGAGTTTTTAACCTATCAGATGTTAAAAGTTAATAAAATAAGTGACATTTTACAAAGGTTTATAAATTCATATGTACTATAAATATAGTTATATAAATAGAGCAGGCTAGGATAAAAAGTATACTATATCATATGTATTATTTAAAAATTACAAATATGTTATGATCAATTAATAATATCCAATCTTAAAATCAATATAAACAACTTTACCTGCCACGCTACAAGTGTTACCACTGCGGCTAAGAGCGACTCGTCAGTAGCTAGCAACACACATCCAAAGAGCATTGCATCGAATGTTGCCAGTGTCCATTCTTCACCCCACCTTAAAAAACATGCTTACAAATGTCATTTAAAACTGATAACGCTCCTTTGGTATCTAAGCAAAGTCAGTCAACAAATATTGCTAATAAGTACTTACTTAATAATAAATGTGTAATTTAGTGACATGAAATTATAATTTTTTTAAACATTAGATTTTCTATCCCCGATTGTAGTAATCGTTTTCAATAAAATGTAATCTTTACGATATATTTACCAAGTCACAGCAAAACAAGATGGAGTCTTGTTGCCAGGGTCGTATAAGAGAGCGCTGGTGGCGCCACCTTCTCGCGCTGTCATTTCTATGTCTAGCAGGCGCTCAATTATGGTCCGTTCACTGCCTACCCAGTTTAAGCCGTCTAGCGCCTAATGAAGAGATTAAGTAAATTATTTTAAAATTAAGTTTCTTAATTCAATTTTTATTTTCAAAAATCTGATTTGATTAGGCACAGCTAAATATCATAGCCGCCTAAGGGCAGCAGCATAGGCGGTGCGAGATTCTATGCTCTGCGATCCTCAACCCGCATGCCCAGTGTGGGGATTATGGGCAAAACCCCTCAGGGAAAGCTCATGTACAGCATTGGACTTCAATAGGCTGATGATGATCATTCATAAACTACTTTCAATGAGTAACAGGAACATAATTCATTTTCTAGAATATTCTAAAATCATGTCTGGTCATTTAGCAATCGGAAATACCCACCCTTTCGAAGAAAGCTGCTAAGAATCTGGTAAGAAGAATTCTATTTGGTTCTCTGCTACCTAAATTATCTACAACAAAAAAATATATATTTTTAGGACCGCGTTGGTGGAAAAACAAGTTCACAGTTAACATCGAAAATATTACTCACCATAACCTGTAATGGATAATTTTTTATAGACGGCCCTGGAAATGTTTAAGAACGTTAAGTTTTATCAACGATACGATAGTCAAATTCAATAAATGTGTGTTAGATTTAAATCATGTGCCTTGTTTCGGGATAGCCCAACTTATTGTCGGGCTATCTCTAAAGTCGACACATATTTCAATCATATATTTAATTATAAAATTTCTACTAGTGGCTCGCTGTTTGGATTTGAGCCCGGTGTATAGCAATAGGCTCACCGCCTATTGCAAAGTAGGACGTAAAAATGTAACTGATGAAACGTTGGAGTGTGCTACACTGCTTTGCCTCTTCGAGCATTACAGGCGTGAATAACAAATATTCACGAAACAATCGAATCGAATTGGGTGGTATGTAACATAAATGAATCCGGATTTCGTGAAGACATGGACCATCCACAAGGCCATCTTATCAGATTCATTTATATCGTATCCGAATCATTTACCGTAGTTGCGGCGCGCACACCACGCGGCACGCGGCGCGCGCGCCGCCCGGCGTCGGCGTCGCGTCTGGATACTCATTGTAGCTGTAAATTAAACATTACGAGACAAAACAATATTCAAGCATATTACAATTATCTTACATACATATGTATGCTGTTCGCGATCTAAAATCCGCACCCTACATACTACTGCGCGTCGAATAATTTAATCAAATTTCGATTAAGTATTCTGTAACTTAAATACGAAAGTTTCCTGCCATTAACTTCAAAACTAGGATTAATTTACTGGTTCAAACTCACCGACCGTGCACGTAGTGGGCGTACAGATCTTCTTGGAACACCAACATAGACAATCCGACTCCTCGACATATCTTTGGTATTGCGTCGGTGGGAGATCCGCATATCTTGTCGTGCAAGAAACGGGCGAGCAATACCATTATATACGCACTCCACCATGCTATCCCAGCCGCCGCCCATTTATATCCTCGGCTGTTTGGCAACAACGACTGCCAGGGACCAGTTAGCTGCAATTAAAAAGACACTAATTACTTGTCTTTACTTTTTATTACCGCGTATCCGAACATACTCGTCGCGTTCCGCTGGGTGTACATAGGTAAAAAAATCTTCGATTTTTTCACAATTGTTATAATCTGTGTCGATGATTGGCGGCTGTTAATCGTCGCAATAGGTGAATTAATTAACTGATTAAATAAAATAAAGTGATTGACAAAAAAGGAGAACTGTTATTTTAAAAGTATTGTGATTATTTCACATTAAAACACACTTGTCGTCTGATTGAAACAGAACATTATGTATTATTGTTAATTATCATGTCGTAGTGACAGTTCGATAAAACCTTATAAAAACACAGTAGCATTATAAAATCACGTCAATACTCTACATTCAAATCATCATTGATTTTCAATAGCAGTGGAGTGCAATCAGCTGGTGACGATGGTGGTAATGATAATACAGTACCAAAGTGATACCCCACAGTAACACATACATTTAAAAAAACGAGCGCCAGCGTGACCGTGGCCGCGGGCGCCGCACGC
>DWTO01004948.1:0-11097 GCA_018244755.1 Jemadia pseudognetus
CAGACCCTCCATCAACAATATTGTGTATTGGGGACGTTTACAAATATATATCTCTGTTGAAATACTCCTAGCCTATCAGGTTCGTGTTTCTTATTAAAATAAATCTATAGTCCGAAGTATTAAATATGTTTCCGACTTACCTCGTTTATTTATGCCATAAATATTTATGCTCAATACATTACTATTTTAAACACGATGTACACTATGTGTTTCTACGTGAAATATGATTATATTTATTAAATAGCAGTGTAGAAATGGCATACACAATTACCGCGGTCGGGTCACGTCGCCCCAAGTAAATGTTCTTATGTAGGATTAATAAGTATGCACACTGACACTTGTACATAATGTCAACGACAGTTGAATTACAGCTTATTAATGTCTACTGTTTCCTTTACACTGAATATTCACGGAATGCGTTAATTATCTAATATTAGGTATATTTGAATGAAAGCGAAATATTTTTAGTTTGAAATTAAGGAATGTCATTAAAATGCATTTCTTTCTTTAACATATTGTTGTAGCTTTATTAAAATGTTTTTAAAAATTTTGACCAACGAATTTTGTTGAAAATGGAAATCAAAGCGTTGAAAGCTTCGAAAATTGAATTGGTTCATTTTGATTATACCTGGGTAATTAGTTAGTTTTTGATTTACGTCGTTGAACACATTTTGAGTGCAAGAATATGTAATAAAAGTTATTTATATCTAAGCCATATAAATAATCGTTAAATATTTAATTAAGTAATTATTGTCATAGTATCTCCCTTCCTGAAAATTTGGGCAGTATTCGAATACATACATAGATGTCGCTGAAAACACTTTTGTTGGTCGAGAGCGTTCGATTAATTAATAATAAGCATAGGTTCGTAAGGAATTTAATTATAATATAAAATATTCAAATCAGGTAATAGAGGACTCTGTTGAGAATCCCATGTGTTCTTAGTGTTAAGTGTTTCACAACTAAAACATAGGTGTAAGATGGTAATACCAAAACGTATTGTTGGCAGTGTTGCTATTTAATAATATTCATATTTTTGGTAATGGCAAGGCGTCATGTCTAATATATGTATATCGGTAATACTGTGTATTTCAGGGTTGATAGTTCGTTTTTTTCAAATCTGCGATGTAACTGAAAGGGTTCGATTTTTTTATTAAGTCATCTTAATCATTGCTCTCTGCCTACCCCGCAAGGGACCTGGCGTGAGGATATGTATGTATGTATGTATGTATCTTGATCATCGTGTTATTTTTTTATTGTTTACTCAAATGTAGTATTTAAAGAGATCAGGAATTTTAGAACTACGGTAAAGTTGGTGATTCTGTTCTCAAACGTAGGAAGTGTCAGCCACCGTTTTTAATTTATAGACAGTTTTCACGACTTTGCGCCTTTAATAGTAATTGCGTCAAATAATACAGTTGCATAATAATAGATTACATGTAGCTATATGAGAGGATAAACTATCCGCAAGTGTGAAATAATATTTAAGGGCGTTAATTAACAAACGTTTTAAACGCACAATCAGGCATGGCATTTAAAACGTATGTATAGGGGCACTGCGTTTTGACTGCAACACTACTTTTTACTGATAACAATTGATAATAATATAATCGAACACTCGTATATAATTAGGTCCTTATCAAAACAATCGACTTTTGAGTATATAAGACACAATCGACAGGAAAACGTATCGAATTGGATTATTACACATAAAATTGCTTATATTTGCACTTGAAATCATAATCTTTTAATCTATAATGCATGTATTGTTGTACTATCGGTGTAATGGATGCAATCTTTGCTACTACGTCCCAAAACATGAAAACGATCCTCCATTTCTATATCGCACATTGTACATACATATTACGTAATAATTCCTTAGTCGTCACCCGCAGTTTTTGTAACAGACCAAATATATTATTAAACAGTATTTGGGATTATTGTTGAACTGTTATTTGTAAATAATGTTAAATTTCGTTACAGTGATGGTTCTGGCAATAAGACTGATCGGAGAGTGGGATTTACGTAATGTAGCACTTAGGTTTAGGAGTAGCGCTAAGTACTATAAAGTACAATCGCAAATAAGCTGGTTATTTCCGAAACAACACATCGTGCACTCAGTAGTCTGTTTTATACTTTATTGAGCAAAATTGAAATACATTTTATATGAGCAGCACGTTCACGTTTGCCCGCACATTGAACACGATTTACTATAGACATAGACTGTATGGCGTGCACTGAAACAATCGCTGATAGTACCTAGCACTAAATATGATTGAATGTGACAGTAATGGACAAGAAAATACTTGATTATCAATGTATAAATCGGTTCGGAAAAGAATTAGACGATTGTTGTGTTAAACACCTAAGATAGGAGAACTAGCAGAGAACGGATATTGAGCCACCATATTAGGAGTTATAAAAAGTTATGAATTTTTTTTATCAAAATGGCAAGATTACGTAAAATACTGGTATGACAAAAACTAATCGTCACTTATAATTTTAATTGGCGTAAAGACGACCCAAACCAAGCCAGCAGTTACCCTGTTCTGTGGTGTTGTGCTCTGTAGACTAGTACTTTCCCTTGACCTCAATAATATTTCTCGTATATCTTAAATTCATAGCAATACAAGAAAAGGATTTCAGTTGTACAAGGAAATATCATCTTATATACTTTACGTAAGTATATAAGATGATATTGTCGTTTTGTCGTCATTTTCATGTATTTGTCGTTTTATTTACTAATTTCTACTAATTAAACTTGAAATTAGCAAGGCAGGCGGTTGTCTTATATATATTTTAACACAAAATGGTTGTATACTTTGATTAAGTTTTGTTTCATCAATTAAAATGTAAAAATGTTTTTTCGTACGCTAGTAACTTAAATTTTGTGCGTTTTTGGAAATCTTAAAATCAAAATCCTGTACTTTCATAGAAATAAATAACAATGAATTTACCTTTAAATGTAATAAAAACACTAGAGACAAAGTGGTGTAATTTCTACTTTCTTTCCACCGCCGGAACTCCTTGTTCCAGATTCGATGCTGGTAGATTGGTAATGACGCATCGAGCTGTCTGTTCAGAGCCCAGGTGCTGGCGCAGGTGCTGGCTCACGCGCTCGAAGTGTTTCCGCGGGAGCCCCGCCTCGCGCCATCTTGATGAGCTGCTATGAATCCGAGGCGTTACTTATCACTTTGCACTGCCAATGACGAGCGCTTGGATATTTTTCATTTGCGGCCTACGTGTAGCTACTGAAGAATTTAAAGAGTTATAATAATTGGCAATTTTCATTTATAATTTATTTAACATTAAATATGTAATGGTTTAGATTAGTTCCTTTCTACTGCAACTAATTTCTATCATAATTTTTTCACAATGCCTTCTAATTGGTATCTTACATTTTTTTAAAGGGTGAGCGTTAACATAGGTGTTTGTGAAAAATGTTTGTACAATAGGCCAAAGGTACAGTGTGCACATTGCTAAGTATCGGGGATATGATGTTTGAATTTAATTATCATAACGTTTAAACTAAACGATACCTGTTTGTCACACACAGGATGTCGTCTTAGTTGTCATAATGACTTGGCCAGCGTCACGACTGGCAACTAAAGTCGCTCCAGTAATATTCTTGGGAAATATGATTTGTAGTGTTTCTCACCTACACGTGTTATCCACTCAGAATAGTAAGGTAATTAATATCAAGGCAAAAAAAAACAATCTTTATGTGACGTTTATAACACAATTGACTAAGTCTGGGATAGATATTTTTAACCAATCGGCATAATACTTCTGAACTATGTGAAATAAAATAAGAAAAGGTGATGATTTTGTATGTGGACAGTGGTGATGGTATGAATTTTGTTATGGAGTAAAATAGAATATTGTTTTATTAGAAAATTATCATGCGTTATATATTGACTTATAACGTCTAAAATATTTGCGTTTCTTTCCGCTGCTTGTAAGATCCGGGATGCAGGATGTGAAATCTTTCTTATACTTAAATGTTTTACTCCTATTTCTTAGTTTTAGGAAAATTTGGGGATTAATTTAGTTTATGATTATACTGTAGAAACGTGCGGGTAACAGGTTGCAATAATCTAATAGATAAGTTGAAATATCACATTAGCAAGAGTAAATTAATAACCAACAGATTTTTTCTTTAAACTTTACATTTTTGACATAATAACTGATGCAGCTGAGGTTTGTACGTAATGTCAGAAACAAATAATACAAACCAGTGTACACCAGAGTTAGACTGAAAACGTGTAAAGTTTGAGAGTTACGTCCTACTGTGATTAGAAATAGGTAAGAGAATTGTTGAATTATGAAACGAACCATTTACTACTAGTTTCTGCAATGATATCTACCATTATACACGCGAGCTTACGTGCATTTTATTGTGTCGGTTGTCACTACGGTAGCCTTACAAATTAGTACGTTTAAATCTAAGTTAATATTCAATAATATCTACCCGTTTCGAATGTGTGGAACAAACTTCATCGAATTATTTTGTATTACATGAGAAGTTTATATGTATATATATGATTTCTTCCGATGTTGGTAATTCTGCAAGGATAAACCAAAATAACAATGAAATGTAAATCATGTAATGCCTTTATGCACATAGAAGTCAGAATAGTGCCACAAAGGAAGTATTTTTTTTCACAGCACGTATTTATTTGTCTAACTAAGGTATACCTAAGCAACAAAAAGTTCAAATTGGGGTTACATTATCAGCTTCAAAAGATCATTATAAGATTCAAGATGCCTTTCCACATTCATATTACTTCTAAAAATATTTTTTTTTCTATGTTGTTTTTGTATAATCTTATATTGTATTTAAGGATTTACTGGGGAAGTGTCTGCGTAGAAAAATGTGCAGTGTTATTATTCGTACCTAATTTATTTTAACCACACGATGTTGTTTATTAAACGTTAAAAACGCTACGTTTTTGATAATTATTTGATTCTATTTGCCGATATCATATCAAAGGGGTTGCAATATTTGCAAAACGATAAAAAAATGAAACGTAAGTGTGGATCCAACGATCCTTTCTATTTATAAAACTTGTAATTAAGTATTGTTTTACGGTTTACGTTACGCATAACAAGCGCGTGATGGTCATGACGTGAATGTTACAGTAATTGTGAACAACGTGTCTTCACAGTTATTAAAAATACATATTTAACAAGTGTTTTATTTATTAATTCTTACGCATGCCTACATACAAGGTAATATAGGTACATATAGATATAGGTACTGGCTGACCGGTCGTACCTACTTTGTACCACCTAACAATAAGTGAACAGCTTATATTATATCTAATATATATCTATATAATAGATATTATAAGAATTGAAGAATTATAGATATTATAAGAATTGAGTACCTCTACCTTTTTTGAAGTCGGTTAAAAAACGTAGTTTCACGCAAATCACCGAAGGGATAGGCAGAAAACAAAGAGGATATACTTCCAATTATTTAATATTCAAGCACTCCATCGTCTTTTGTTAATACTTTTCGATAAGCAATTACCTATATTTTTTCAAGAATGCAATATCAACAAACGAAATGTGCAATCGCTTAAACAATATCAATATAAGTAATAACAAGGAACATGGTAATACACACAACAATGAACGAAAATGTTTTTTACAAACTGCATTTATTTACTCAATATCTACTTTACTACTTTTGTATAAATGATCGCAATTATTCGTAGTGCTCATCTAAACATTACTACTTAATATCGTGAAAACATACTTTTAATGCCTGAATGCGTATCTCATGAAAGTTGAATCAAAGAAAACTAAGAATTAGCTATGATTGTTGGTGATAAATTGACAATGACCAAATTTAATTTGCACGGAAAAGTACCGCTTAATATTATCTAAATATAATTTAGTAGTATTTTTGTCTTTATACTACATTAAATAGTTTTTAAATATTTCCTGTATGAAATTCTTCAATGGTAAAGAAACGCCGACGGCGCCCTTACGGGAATTAACCTTAACTCTCCGCTCACTGTGTTCACCACCCAATATTCCCTGCCATTTATAATTTTCCTATTTGAATTCTCATTTTTTTTGTATACCGAGTTGGTGGCAAAAAGAGAGTCGTATGGCGGAGGGTGGCCATCGTTGTGGTGTTTAGGTTTGGTGCGTTTGACTTTGTTTGACTTCATTCCTTCACATGCCTTAATCTTGAGACGAATAGAACGTTTCATACATATCTGTTAAAGAAATACAACTTTTATATGGGAAATATTACTAGTCACGAGTCCACGTAATCATTATGAACCGAAACGCTACTTAATTGTGTATGTTGGCGTAAGTATAGTTAAATTTTTGTAACAACGGAAAATATTCAAGAATTTTTAACATTTTCAGATAATGCAATATGCCTCGTGTGTCTTCAAAACCATGAAGATCAAATATTTGTAGCAATGTTCCTAATAAATAGTACAAATGTTTGAATGTCTCATGAGAACTTTGGCACATTAAAAAAAAATTAAAACTCACCTCTCCAACAAACACAGCAACAGCCGAGGCTAGGCCAATCATCATGATTACGTAGGTCATTATGAGGTCACTGTTTCTTAGCTGTCTTTCCTTAGACTGTAGGTCCAAGGGACATATTTTACTACTAGGCAAGTCTTTGTGTTCCAGGAATTTTATTATACCCCCTTCTACAAGATAAATGAGCCTAGAAAATTAACAACACTATTTAAATATTTCTCATAATTTAAACATTTCTCAGGGGTTATTCTTGAAAATATGATTCCTATTCATGTTTATAAGTAGGTAGGATTAGCATAGGTTATACAAAATGTTAGTTTACGCTTTTCGAGGCATTTATTGCTCAAGTAGGTATCGGTCAAACAATAACAGGTCAACCTTTTACTAGGAGGTGTGACTAAATAAACAAAACAACTAGATGCAGCTGGATTTTAAAGGTCCAGGACCGAACCGACTAACACTCTAAGTAAGGGTTTATATTGATTAACAATCAACTTGTTTTGACAAAAGTGCATGATACAAAAAAAAATTGCATGTCGAAAACCGGATCAAGCTTTTATAATAAACAATTATAAATACACGACCTAAGAATACTTTCAGAATCCAAGTTTGTTACTCTTTTTTTTGCAAATAAACACATTTAAAGTACCTAGTGCAATTAAGATGTAAGTAATTAAATATATGGAACAAATGTAGGTAAAGGCGTAGGTACTTACTACTTACACTGTATCAAACAAACTGTATAAGGTTGAGTTAATGGGGTACACAAATCCTCTCAACTTCTTCATAAACGGATTGGGAGCTACGACGTAAGTACATCTATCGAGTTCATCGATACCTTCCTTAGTTTTTCTAAGGTAATCATTGTACATGATGGTGTCAATCCCGATCTGCTCCTGCACGAGAACCGCCCCATCCCTGACCAGTGGTAATAAAGCGTCGGCATCGTACACGTTGTGGAACTGAGCTCTTCCGTTAGTGATCATTCTGCTCAAGTAATGGAGAGAGTCATCCGGCTAGTAGATATGAAACCAAATATTAAAGAGCAGAAACTAGCAGCTATAATTTTCAATTAAAACACAAAAATATATGAGTTTTTCTTTATTCGTACTAATCGTACCGAGTAATTAAGTGCTACTAGGTACTTGCTCTTTGTGAAAACAATCATATTACAAACAGTGCATTATAAAAAAAGTTTTGTATTTCAAGCTGTGATTACTATAAAATTTACCTTTTTTATTTATTTACGACAAGTGATTTTAATATTTGACGCCCTTGACCGTCTACTCTAGTTACGAATTAAGGTGATTTATACGTAAGAGAGCAGAAAACGAGCAGGCTACAGTCACAAGTGATCAATAGGGGCCATGAATATTTGTAACGGATCTGGAACTCGACGGCAATTAGGAACGCCCTTCTAACGACAAATTCTTATACTAACAATCGCCTCAAGACAGAAACATTATGTGCATTGATGGTGTAATCCTTAGCGGATGAAATATGTGCAATAATGGTGTAGTGCTTAGCGAATGAAATGATTCATTTTAAAGATACCTACATTGTATGTAATGTATTGCACAGCACTACCCGCACGGGCAACCCAATGGTAATTCTTCTTGAAGAGGTCTTCAGGGTTTTCAATGTCCAGGGTAAACTTAGAAAGAGTCAAGAAAGCAGTTAGATTCGCCGTGTAGAAAGAAGATAAGAGAATGATGTACAGCCACCACGTTGCAAAAAGTACCCGGGTTGTATCTGAGAAGACAATTATAAGAACTAGTACCTATACATATTATAGACACAGAGCGTTGTTTTCAATTATTATGTTTTATTTATGTACGCACTCTAATTGACACATTAATTAATTATTGTTTAATTAATTATCATTATTAATTAATTAATTAAAGGATAACTCAATCATACTCCTCGCTCACAGAACACCAAACATTCTATCAATGTAACCTGCCAATGTGTCGTTGTTATTGCAAAGCTGTAATAACTGAAAACAGATTTCAAAATACTATTTACTAATTAATAAAAAACAATTTACTATTCTACGATTAAAAAATTCTACTATTTTAAAAATTTTAAAAGTTTTCTCTAATTTAACTTAAAATTTCCATTTCATGAACCATCGCTCTTCCCTAACTTATTGATTACAGTGTTATGTGATTAACTAAGTCTCATATTAGCCAGAAACTCAAACTGGCGACCATCGTTTGGATTCCCCCAATGGAGCTGCGTGCAGCCATCTGAATATCAGAGCTGCAGAGGTTATAGCAACGGAGAGAATGTCGCCACTGAATAGAATCGGACTTCGATATGATTCCAGTATAATATATGATACGGCCCAAGTGATTAATGAAGACATTATATAATATATATTTCCTGGTCAGTGTGAGTAAAGATGTCTAATCATCTCAAGTCTTAAACTTTTAATTTGTAAGTAGAAGCTGTAAAATTGTTGAACGGATGTAAGTAGGTACATATAGGTAGGTATAAAAAACTTTACCAATGAATAGAATCCATTGGTGCAAGGTATCATAATATAGCATAATGTTTGGTGATCAATCATAATATAGTATAATGGTGGCTGATCTTTCTATGGTAAATGGTAAGTTTTGCTTATGTTTTCATAATACATAAACGTAACATCAGGCGTGTAATCCCTGAAGAGGTAGACAGAGCAGAATGGACTACCTACCTACACTCCCACGTTTCACCAGTTACGTTTACGTCCCGCTATGGAATTAAGTGGTGAGTCTGTTGTTATCCATCAGGTACATATCTAGACTCCGAGCAACTAATAGAAAATCTAAGTTGAATAAATCCAATAGTGCCTGATCCGACGTTTGAACCCAGTACCTTTCGTTCGGTCGTTTCAAGACGACCAATAAAGCAGTCATAATACGTATGTATATACACATACATATATTAATACATATACATACATATATCCATACCACAATAGGTACAGTTCGATTGAAAGCACTACCCAAAAACAGGTACAGATTATGGAGGTTTGTTGTCAATAAATAAAAAATGTATCTGTGTAATTTGTGGTAATGTAGGTACACGTGGAAAGGCGTGACCGCGAATGATTTATGACATTCAACACTAATCGACCCGAGATGCTATCGAATGTAAATAGAACGCCATTAAACAATTTTAATATGTAAAATCACAATGTGAAAAATATTTTCTTTAGCCTAAATGCTATATTTGATGCGCCGTAGAATACAAATATTCGATTTAGTCTAATTAGTATGCAAGTATTAGATTTAGAGCGATTAGTATACAAGTATTCGATGAAAATGTAAAAAAAACAAAAATAATATTCCATCGATAGTCGTGACTGTGATTTGTAGTAAATAACAATGTAAGGGCCTACAATGTTGACCAAAACTGTCATCGTGTGTTTAATTAGTTCAATAATTTTATCAGATTCGATAAAACCTTGGGTAAATGAAGCTAGCAGTGATTCACTATTTACCACCTACAGGGTCATTCAACAATATCACTTTCCGATTTAATTGTTCACCAACGGAACCAACCGCTTTTACAGACGGGTACGGTTCAAGCAATACACACTTGCTACCGGTGACAATGTCGTTCCCTGTTTGATGAAAGCTCCATAGACAAACCAGATGCTGGGTGATATAGCTATAAACTGTTCTTTATCCGGAATTAGCTTAGAGCGTAGGTGAGTCAGAAGTGTTATACATGGGCCGTACGCCAGCACGGCCACCAAGATGATGTACCTGAAATATCACAATTATGATTGACATAATTAAAATATTGTGTTTACCCGAACAGAATAGCCTTAGTTTTCGATAATACCGAATTGATTAGTTAATCTGACTTTCTGATTCATTAGTGTGGTCTGTGATCCCAAGCTATCTAGTAAAAAAATGTTATTTGCTTTATAATTGAAATATTTCGTTGGCACGTCTGTTATTTACCTATTAACATGACGTCTTTATGAAGGCATCAGAAAGGCCTAAATACCTTACCACACATAAGTTTCGAACGGTGCAAGAAGTCCAGAACCGGCAGCGGATGCCTTCGGTCTCTTCAGCATCATCATCCATAGGCTTTCGTCTAGATTGGTCGAAAATTTCACCATGTTTTTATATTTTTCCAATGCTGGGAGGAACGCCGCAGCCATGTCTACTTTCTGTGCATTAATAAGGAGAAAAAACTAATATAAATACATTGAACGTAAATGCAAAATGAGAGTTGAAAACATTACAATAGTTACACATACAGGAGGTATTCTAATAGGTCCTACGGAAAATATTGTAAATCGTAATCTGATGCTATACTTATACTTATAAGGGAAAGTTGTAAATGAATGTGCAATCAGGATGCTGAGTTTTGGAACGAAAAATTTCATAGGGAATCTCTACACCAGGTCATTAATTACTTATAAGGAATTTCGTCAAGTATTTTCGTCACTGACACTGAGCAAAGCTGAAAAATAAAAATATTCAATGACTGCGTCCTATCTGTTGTGACATACAGAGCCGAAACATGGCCACTCACAGTGCGCCTGGTCCATCAATTAAAGGTCTCTCAACT
>DWTO01004949.1:0-11097 GCA_018244755.1 Jemadia pseudognetus
ATGTCCATGCACACCTTAAAGTTCTTAAAAAGACAATGATCTTAAACCGGCTCCCTGTGAGAGAGACCGACGGACGGTGACTTGATAAAATGATTAATGGAGTTAAATACAATAACTGTTACCCTAATGGGTCGAGCCAGGTTAGGTTGGGTATAGCGGAGCCAGAGCACGGCGCTGCAGCTGACCGTGGTGAAGAAGGACTCGACGACGGTGCAGTAAGTGATCAGCGAGGTCAGGTTGTTCGGTATCAGCATCAGCAGCGATATCAGCATCTGGTAAATACAACAAAGATTCATTTTCGAATCTGGGTTAAATCTGTATTCACTATCAATAGACTTAATAATATCTCGGGACACTGTCACCTAATCCCGAACTAGACTAACCGTTAAATCAACGAACCGGTCAGAATAGAATTGATGTATTCGTAACCATTCATAGATATACTGCCATCAGAGAAGCATAAAACGATCTCTTCTAGGAGTGTATATCTGATACATTTCATATTCTTTTTAAAATATTTTAATCAGTAAAATGAGTAAGCGGTGTAAGGGTTTCCAGGCTCCATCTGAGAACGGCATACGAGTAGCTGAGCCCACCCGCGCTACGTGCGCGTTATCGACAGTCAATTGTGTTAGGAAGACGAACTTACCAAGAACACAAGCGAAGGCATCGGCGACATGCATCGGATGTTGATGTGAGCCAGCAGAGCGGGCATGTGGCCGTTGCGTGCTCCGGCGAAGCACATGCGCGACGAGGTCATGATGTGCACCGACAGCCCGCCCACGATCGCTATGGCGACCAGAGTCGGCATCGCCCATTGCAGCCAGCCCAGAGCGATCATTGAAAAGTCCTGCGAGAAATTTTACAATTATTATTGTTATATTATTATTTAACTGTTAACAGTTAAATAGTGGTGATATATGCAGGTTTGTAATTGTAGGTCTCCAGGTCTCTAATATTTAGCACTCGGTACTCTCCGCTTACACGGTAGGAGACTTGATTTGATTAAAACGTGATTAAAATATCGATTCCACCACGCTAGTCTTCTATTGTACAATACATATAAGTATTGCGTTGAACAAAATTAGGCAGAAGATCTTGTTATACGTAAAAAATAAAAACAATTTTAAAATACTTGAAATTATTTAACTCCGCCAAATTTTTTCTTTTCTTATCCTTGTTAAGGAAAACTATAATTCTATTACATTATAACTAAAGATAAAACGACGCCGTGTACATGAGTTTGAATCCATGCACGTATTGATTGAATACGAAGAGTTGAAAATCGAGCTGACGATAAAGATGATGACAGCTGTGATCATGTACAACGGGTGTCAGGAATTCGCGAGGTTTTTCCTCTAAATGTGAAATTTACGTTTAACAATATACATACACGTATAATAAAAGCAAATAAAAGTATACACGTGCATAAGAAGAGCTGAAGACCGAGCTCAGTGGCGTGCTGTTGGAGAGCCCTTTGTCCAGCAGTGGGCGGGCATAGGGTGATGACAATGTGTATGTGTGATTGCAAAGCGCACGAGAACTGACCACAGCAATCGCTTCGGTGGCCAACACGCCCACCGGGCCCAACACGGCCAGGTAGGCCACGTTGGCCAGCACGTATATAGCGGTGACCAGCGGCAGGGACACGTAGATGGCGCGCGGCAAGTTCACGTACGGGTTGCGGAGCTCCTCCGTCATGAAGTTCAGATAGTTCCTGCGGCACACATTACGTCCAGGGTGAAGGGATCGCGCACTTCGCCCCAACCACCACTACTTGCTCCCGATAATCACTGCTAGTGTATTAAATTTAATAAAATTCTAAATGTTTATTATACAATATTATTAATAGTGGTCTAGTAGCGATCGAAATTCAATCATATAATTTATACAATTTCAAATATAACGTTATTGAGCTTGTTATGTCAAAGAGTACACTTCTATAAATCTATCAACTGTGCTACTGATTAACATCATACTATTATGTACCTGACATTGACAGTATCAAGGGAGACACTTAGAAGACACAAAGAAAAGTAACGAACAATAATATTTATGACTTACCATCCAGAATAAGAAAATATTCCAGAATAAAACGCCACGGACCAGTCGCTGACGGACGACTTGGTTCCAGCCCAACCATTCTCGAAATGTGCCATACCGCCTGTAAAAGAAATCGTCATTTAATAAATCAATGTCTTGGGAACAAAAAAGTTAAGGATAGAGTTATTTAGCACTCGGTGCTCTCTGCCTACCCCGTAAAGGACCTGACGTATGTATATCTTGGGGCATCTGCACAATCGGCTATCTGATGTTCAAGTAGGCCCGATGAAAGCCTGTGTTAGTCAGCAGCTGATAACTGATAACGGTATACATATTGTGTATTGTCTTTATACTCAGAGCTAGCACAAATATGTGTGCTCATCACACAAATATTCGTCCTGCATAGGAATCGAACCCACGACTCAGGGCTCAGCAACCAGGTTCACTCGCAGTGGTAAAAACGTAATTAAACATTGACAATGTCAAGGGAGTAACAAGACGTAGGTATTATTACCCGATATCATCCAGTAGATACCGCCGAGTATGATGACGACCAGGGCGGACACTTTCGTGAACATGAACACATTCTGAAGCTTAGTGGTGAATTTCACGTTGTAAGCGTTGATGAACGAGAGCAGACCTGCGAACGGACACGTGCTCCCTGTTACTCTTTGTTGGAAGCAAGCAAGAGAAAAGAGTAATTTAAAATGTTAAGCGGTTATGATACTTATGAAAATGTAACTTTCACCTTTGTGTACTACACATCTCTTCAGCCGACCATCGCAGACTAAGAGGAAACTTTTTTTATAATAGTTTACATACTTTAGCCAATAAAGAAATGAAACATGGTAAAACAAACTTTTCTCGGCATCTTACAACACGCAGAAATCAACTTGCGAGGAATGCCGTTTCATTCTCGTTACCTGACTCCGACTACCAATACTTACAGTGCGGACAGTATTAGATGTCGTTCTACACGCGTGTGACACGTTTTCACACTTAAAACTGAAAATATGTTAAAACTAAGCAAATTACTGATTGTTACGTAGTTAGTCCCTACTATCGTTTCATCATAGGGAGGTGCCTTGTTAACTTCTGCAAGTTACGGAACAAATTCTTCGCTTTCGATTTACATGGATCATATGGTAGCGTATAGAATAATAGCAAAAAGCTTCCGCATACTTACATATAGTGCACGCAGCTATGAGTTTCTTGGCGAAGGGATCAATGCTGCAGTTGGGGAATATTGGTTCAAGAAGATTGCTAGCGAAGGTCAACGCCATTATAGCGTTTGTGCTCGGTCTAACAAAGAAAAACATCTTTAACATCTCATAGAGTTTAAGAGAAAAAAACACTGACATAAGACTTAAGCTTACACGAAAACCATATTCGCATCCCAGAGATACAAGAATGCCAGCAAAGGGCCGAATGCTTTATTTATGTAATGGTAGTCTCCTCCACTCTGTGCCAGGGCAGTACCTGAAACAGAGGTGACATTTATTTAAACGGAATTGCAATACTCATCTACATCATCATAACAATCAGCCTATTCCTGTCCACTGCCGGACATAGGCCTCTCCAATATCACGTTCCTGAGCTCGATCTTCAGCTCTTTGTATTCAACCGCTGCCAGCCACTCTGCGTATATCGTCACTCCACCTAGCCGGAGGGCGTCCTACGCTACGTCTGCCAAGGCGTGGTCTCCACTCCACTCTTTTAAACCAATACACGACTAATAAGTCGGCAAGCAGGACACCTGTGTAATATGAAAATTAGTAGTTACCCGCGGCTTTGCTCACGCAGAGATAGTAATATAATGCATTCTAATAGATCGAATTTTCCGTTAACCAAGAGGATAAATATAAAATTTAAAGTGTCTAACTTGCAAAACGATGGTTCATGAAATGTTGCAACGCCTATTTGATCACTCTGGTCTAGAATTTCAAAAAAACCTTGAAGATATAATTTTTTTTTAAGTGTGAGCATACATCTTAATTTAAATATTACTAGCAAACCTACGAAGTGCCAAATTTCTCTGCTTCTTCTATATAAAAATATATAAATATTTTTAAATAATCTCAGATGTTGGTAAGTACTAAAGATCACACAATAATAAAGAAAAATAATTGAAGTCTCAATGCAGCCCTACATTTTTAAATACATATTTCACACAATTTGATCCACCCACTCTGCCTAAGCTCTCTAACGCTATTCACGAACTTGATACATTTATAACAATCCATCTATCCTATCCTTCTATTCAATCAGCGCGAGTCGAATGTTTTTATACGACTTGTGTTTTTGCCGAGCTCTCTATCACGACTCGCCGGTTCTGGAGCTTAAAAAGTCGAACAATAGTTTAGTCATATAAAATAAAAAAATACCAAATGCAAAGAACCCAATAAGTATAAAATTGAGGGTCACTTTGTGGGTCAATTTAATCACTGAGTTATGTAGCAATGTAATAGGGTCCAAGAACAGATTAATTGATGAAATATTTAATTGACTCAGCTAAAATTTGTCTACAAGTGTATGAGAACTTGTCTGGCAGCCAAGGCCGAGGGCTGCTAGTGATCAGTCACCCCATTAATTAACTAAGTTCAGTCCACATATTTGTAATTGACTTATGTTGCAAGGATCAATTGGTACAAACAATCTAATTTTACATGCACAAGTGGAAACTGTATTAATGAAAGAACTAATAATCTAAATCAATTTCAATTAAAACACACACTTTAGACACAGGAACATAAATATTAAAATAAACAGAAAATATACATGTGATATAAATGTGAGTAGGAGTATAGTATACTCCCATGTTTCACCAATTACATTTACATCCCACTAGGGGAATAGGAGTTGAGCCTATTGCCATAAATAAGTATTACTGCTTATGTAATCAAACCTTAATCAGATTTTATTACATATGTTAGCTCTTTAACTTGTACCAAAAAATCTAAGAAGGAATGCTAAGCCCCAAACATTTCAAGCGATTAATTCTAATTCTGCTGCAGTCACTTTGAAATGAAATAAGCAGTATATTAGAATGTTCCTAGAATATCAAAAAGGCTAAGTTAAAAGAAACTGGAATCAATTAATTTTTGTTGATTGAATCAAATCATTTGTGTAAATATAACATCATGCCTGTTATCTCTGAAGAGGTAGGCAGAGGAGTGTAGAACACTCCCACGTTTCACCAGCTCGTTTACGTCCCACTATGGGTGGTGAGCCTATTGCTATATACCAGGCACATACCCAGACTTGGAGCCACCACTAGAAAATCTAAATTAAAAAATTCTATATTTAGTGTCATTATCAATACCCCTCTTAACTACAGGACTGTGATAATTAGCTTTAAGGCACTTATATTTATCCTGTTATCAGAACAAAAGCAAGAACATTGTATGAAATAATGTTAAATTCTAGAAAATTTCCCCTCTTCACTGTAATCTTACTTTAAAAGCTTGATAAAGAAGTAATATTAGCTATATTACATACCTACTTGATTATAGGTTGTCTATCAGACAGTTAATTAACATCGTGTTCTATCGACTTCATTATTTATTTTAGGTTGGCATCTTTTTTCCATCCTTTCAAGAAGATTTTCCATTTATTCCAATGGTAAAAATCGCCATATTTTACTTATTTGATAAGAGAGTCCTTTTTCTATGTACACTAGATTTCCTCTGAATTGCGTTTTGAAGTATGACCACACATTCCGCGCTGGTTGACTTCGTCGGTCGCGACCTCTCGCTACCCGCTGTGGTCAAATCCATGGTTGGCAGTGGAGAGTCGTGGCGGACGGTATCCAGCTTCTACGAGGATGTGATGTTGCAGAAGAGGGAAGCCGAGAGGGCTAGGGAGGCAGCAGAGACGGTCGCGCGTCCACGCAGTACGGCCGGCAACAGACGGCATGCAGAAAACCGTCTAAACTATTAAGTACTTTAGAACTTTGGTATGTATCAAGTACAAAAGTAACTCATAAAATTAATGAAACAGAAAAGTTCCCATATGAACTACTAACTGTGTTCTGCTCTTTCACCCATGTTAATAAGAGGTAAATCTATTAAAAAACTATTTTAAGAACATCACACTATGATCATTGACTCGTTAAAACACCATCGCAAATAATGCATTATTTCAAAACTCATTTGATTACCATAAAAAAAGTTAGTGTATCAACCTCAACAGCTAGACATAGTGGAATTTTGATAGCACTTTTAAAAAGCAACAATTTCATAAAACGTAACATCACACCTGTTATCCCCGAAGAGGTAGGCAGAGGAGTGCAGAACACGCCCACAATTCACCAGTTAGGTTTACATCCTACTATGGAATAGGTAGTGAGCCTATTGCCATGCACGGGCACAAATCCAGACTCCAAGACACCACTAGAAAATCTAAATTAGAAAAATTCTATAGTGCTTGACCCGGGAATCGAATCCAGGACCTCCTGATCGTCCGTCACACTTACAATCAACACGACCAACGAGGCAGTCAGCAGTCATAAGTGGACTAATGAACACAAAAATATTTTTTTTATTTAAACTAGTAGTTCCTGAGATTAGTATGTTCAGCCAAAACAAACTCTTCAGCTTTATAATATTAGTATAATATGTAAAACACTATAATATTGTGTAATATGTGAAACATAACATTGTATCCCGGGACTAGAACCCAAAACCTCTCGATCGGAAGTAGGGCTTACAATCAACACGACCAAAGAGGCAGTCAGCAATCATAAGTGGACTAATGAACACAAAAATATTTTTTTTATTTAAACTAGTACTTCCTGAGATTAGTATGTTCAACCAAAACAAACTCTTCAGCTTTATAATATTAGTGTAATATGTGAGACATAACATTGTATCCCCAGACTAGAACCCAAGACCTCTCGATCGGAAGTAGGGCTTACAACCAACACAACCAATGAGGCAGTCGTGCTTACAATCAACACAATCAACGAGGCAGTCTAGGCTGTGAAGAACTACATAAATGCCAGAAATGAGTTTTTACAATTTTTATACTATTATTATAGATATATACATATATACATACATATCCTCACACCAGGTCCCTTAGAAATATATAACATATGTTATCATCATAACATATGTTATTTGTTCATACATAATTCAAATATCTACATATAGCTTGTAATTATTACTATTCCTTATTACTATTATTACTATTCCTTATTGATTTATTTTACAAAAAAATACGAGACAGAACGTATATAAAGCTGTAATATCTTCGCGTACCGATGGATTTATAATTAAATAAATTCCGATTTCTTATATTAATAAAATGTATAAGGAGTTTCGCAAAACATTTACCTAATTCAGCATATGACAAAGCACCCAGGGTGGCGAGAGCTCCACAAGCCACCCACACAGAAATCGCTCCAAATACGGAACCCGTTTGTTTCAAGACCTCTTTCGGGGAGATGAATATTCCACTTCCAAATATAATTCCGAGGATGATAGCTATGCCCTCTAACAGACCAAGCTGTTTTCTCATACGTACTCTCGCTAGGCTATGGGTACTCATTTTTATTCAAGTGCACGCTTTTTTGGAAGGGTTAAATAAAATCTAACGAACACAACTACTTCTTCCAGTTGCGGGTCTTAACTAACTAAACTTAGAATATGTTCGGATTCACTTGCCATTATCACCAGAGTTGCAATTCGTAAATAAAGAAAATAAAAGCTAACTATAATCAGAAAGCACTCAACACTGATCTCTAAATATATATGGATATTTGATACTTGATATGTAGAAAGAATTAAAATTAGGATTAGAACTGTAAGTAGGCAGCGCCTCTCTATACTGAGGAAAAACTAAATTAGATAATATTGTGTATAATTATGCTGGACACGAATGCAAGCTATTCGATGCTGTGATTTTCTATCCTTGTTTACCAGAGACGTTTGGAATAATTTAATTAGTGATAATGGTGTACAGTGTACAACGGCATATGCTATCCATATGTAATTTGCATAGAGAATAATGACAAATGACAATTTTAATGTTGCTTTACTTAAAATCAGCGATACAAATTGAAACAAAAAATTGAATTAATAATAATTATTGTTTTTTCATTCTATTATTTTAAGTTTTTTTATCACCTGTTAGATTACAATAAACTATGTATAAGTGGCATAAAACATTCGAAAAAAATTTCAGGTCAACAAATTATGCCAATAGATCTTTATATCATAATTAATTCTAAAAAAGGAATTGTGATGGACAGTCATAATTTATTATGCAGCTTCTGTGTATATCTATGGACCTTTAAAATATGTGTTTCTATTTTAATAAATTCATAGATATCCAAGCCAAAATCTACTTTTAAAGCCTTGGCTAACTGTTATTAGAACGCAATGTAATTATCTACCGTACTTGTGGTTTAAATTCCAATGCAGCCAATTGAACAGCCATCGCTAAGTTTAGAGCAACGACATTTTCAATATTTTCTGTGAGTGGCAGATGCCGAAAGGAATTTCTTATGCCATAATAAACTTAAAGCATTTTATTCAAATCAAAACAATCAGTTTCATATATACTTCTACATGATTATTAAAGCAGCTTAGGATTTATTTCTGGATCGGGATCTGGATAGTATTGCAGTAAATCTGCTACAGGAGCCTCTTGATCTTCGTAAAAATCGCACGCTAATAAATATTCTCTTTTGGAGTAATCATCTCCCTTACAAAACATTTCACCTGCAACATAAATATCATTTAGGTATTTGTAATAAACCTTATATCAAATCGCTGATAACAATAAAATGTTATGTTATGTGCGACTGAATCGGTATCACATTAAACGTTAGTTAATTACCTTCAATGTCCATAATGTGAACGGGACTTTTTGATTCTAAAGCTCCTACACAATAGTGCTCTTCTGTTAGATCCGGATGCCAATACATTATAGCATCCCTACAGGACGTCCCTGCTATAGGGAGCAATATTCTATCCTGAACAAGACAAAGACATTATGTTATTAAAGCCCAATAAATAAACAACAATTTACTAATTTACACCAGACGGTCAAACCTTGCAGATAATTTTATTATTAACGATAGGTTCTTTCACTTCTCCGGTGCAGAAAAATTTTCTTTTTTTTCTCATAATTACCGTACTGACTTCCAACACTGTTTTAATGCTGTTACCTGATGACAACGTCATTAAGAAATGAAGTGTTATACCTGAATTTTCATACCAGACAATCTTTTTATATATTGTACCTTACGCTCTATTTATGTATATATATTTACCTTTTTCACCGTTTATAGCTTCGAGTTCTCGTATACCTCTGATTTGAGTTTCCCTGCTGTTTTGTTGTTTCATGTAAGAAGAAAGCCTATTCATGGCTTGTACAAACTCATCGATTGGACCTGATGGAGAAAATAATTCGATATTCGTCATTTAAATGATTTTATAAGAAGGTAAGCAAACATAAGAAAAGAAAATAAGGTAAGAAAACGTGTGCCTGTACTAATATACGCACGTAAGAAGTTATAGGTACTTCTTTGGCGTAACAAGATGAAAATCTTTCTAAAAATTTTATGCTTCCCATTATCGTATGGTTGTAGAGGATACGACACCAATACGAGGGTCATTCTGAAAGTTCTTAGAAAATCAACAACTGAGCAAATTAACAAACTAAGTATCACATTATTTCAAAGTAGTGTTCCATTACATCAATAAATCACTGCATCCGATGGAACCACTGAGAAAAGCACTTTGCCCACTCATCCTTAGGGATCTCTTTTCGACGGCGTTTTGAATCGCAGTCACTGCTTCCTCGACGTCCATAAAACGTTTTCCTTGAAGTTTATCTTTTATTTTAGGGATTAAATAAAAATCGCAAGGTGCTCAAGGTCGGGGCTATACGGCGGGTGACCCAGTAATTCCACGTCTATCATCGGCAAAAAGTCGATCGTTCGATTAGCGGTGTGCGGTAAAGCGTAGTCGTGATGAGTAACCATCTCACTGCGCGGTCGTTTCTACCAAATTTTTTCCAAAATAAGTGGCATAAAACACCCACTGAACAGACTGTCTTTTTGTTTCCGGATCATAACAGTAAATCCAGCTTTCGTCACCCGTAAGAATGTCGAACACAGCATTTGAGTTACCTCCGTTAAATCTTTGAACTATGTCAACGAATTAATGAACACGACGTAGTTTTTGGGCCTCCGTTAAATTATGGGGTATCCACCGGGCACAAAGCTTTCTGACTGCTAATGTTCATGGAATATTTTGTACATTTGACTCATAGCGATGCTAATCTATTTCTTCTATAATTCTAATCTGCTGATAGATCACTCTTTTATCAGTCTCTATCATACGCCGCACAACACTGACGTTATCATCAGTCCTTGCCGTAGAAAAACGTCCTTCACGCAGATGATCAGTGAGACTAGTGCGGTCACGTTTAAACTTGTTAAACCAGGTATAAACCGTGACACGAGATGGGGCTTTATCGTGAAAGGCCAATGGAAGCCTATCGTAACTTTCTTGTTGACTTGAGTGACACCGAGAGTCATAAATCATTGACATGAAACTACCACCGCTTCGGAAAAGACCTCGCTATGGAGAAGAAGCAGCGAAAGAAACTCCATAGGTGTGCTACTGCATCTTTTAAAATAAGCGCTTATGTTGAAATACAAATAATTTTGAGTCTTAGAACTAATGCAACTCATTTCCAAACGTCTATGTCTTGAATGTAATTTGCTATTGAGTAATAGGCTTTTTGACATAATCGAAGCTTAAAGAATTTCTTCAAAGAATTTATTTTTGAAAATTGTAACTTACTTTTTTATTATATTATTAATAAGCAGCCCGTTCTAAAAACTTTCGGTGTGACCCCCGTAATATAAAAAGATATTTAAAACATTGAAATAAAGTGTTATTAACATATAACGCATTATCTAGTTAAATAAATTTTATTTAAATATAATAAAAAAAAGTAGCTTCACGCCTGTAATCCCCGAAGAGGTAGGCAGAGGAATGCAGAACACTCCCACGTGTCACCGGTTACGTTTACGTC
>DWTO01004950.1:0-11097 GCA_018244755.1 Jemadia pseudognetus
CCTCATCTCGACCGCGTTGATTCTACTTTCATCATCTTTCTTACATACCCAGGTCTCGCTTCCATAAAGTAGCGTTGGAGTAAGCACAGAGTTGTGTAGAACCAACCGAGCACGGATAAAATTCTGAATCATCCGTTCTTGTATGGAATTAATATGTAGGATAACATGCTAGTCGATCTAGTGCTAACTGCAAGTACCTACGTACTGTCTGAGACAGATAATTATTAACACAGGTTTCATTATAAAAATATTAAAGTTTGAATACATGGAAATGACCCTAATCAGCATTATCATCATCAACCTGTCCTGGACACAGTCGGCGGGTGGGGGTAATGTAATAAATGACAAATACGGTAATAGGTACAATTATTTTTATAGTGATAGTCGGGCCGGTGCTCCGTCACTGGCAAGTGGGCGACTACATCCAGAAGCAGCTGAGCGGCAGCCTGGTGGCGGCGCTGTCGGCGTTGGCGCAGGAGCGGCCGGCCGAGCCCGTGCTGTGGCTGGCGGCGCGGCTGCGCGCGCACAACGCCAACGAGCCCGAGGTGTCCGCGGCGGCGGGGGCGGAGCGCGACGAGCACCGCTGCCACACGCCCTCGCCCTCCGCCGTCTCGCTCACTAAGTGACGCTTACCGCAAACAACATTCTCGTTGTTCTCGAATATATATTTTTTTATGTCTTGGGATATTTTTACAAAGTTTGTCTCTGGCCAGTTCATAAGCACTAAAAAAAACTGTTTCTCAATATAGATTCTCTTGATATTAACATCTTTGTTTTATTTTTTTTGTTTATGACTGTCTTCTAATATAAGTTATGCGACGTAGAGTTGTAGCCATTCACATTTTATTTGATCTAGATCTGATATAACAAAATTGAATACTCGAAATCTCGAATGTAAATTAGTAATGTAATCTTTCTTAATTAATTGTGTTATAAGTGCTCTAAGCATGATTTATGATGTACTTTTAAAATAAATCTTATTATCTGCATCTTGAATGGTTTACCCAAGAACAGAGCAGTTTCTCTACCATTATTAACTTTCAACACTACAAATACCTGTGATATATTTTAGCTAGTTTTTGTCTCATTATCTATTCTAATTCTTACTCAATATACCTCAAATGCTATGAATTTTTTGATTAGGTTGCAGTGAAACAATCACAAGCAAAACTATAACCTAGCTTGGTACCCAGCAATATATACAGCACTAAAAAAAACAATAAATTGGATCAGACATGTCTGTAAGTCCATAAGAAATAAAAACAACGATTATTTTTTTACCGGATTTTATTTCCATATAGTTTACAAAAGATTTTATCTATCACAGGTTAACACATTAAGAATGTAAAGAGTTGAGGTGAGAATGTGTTATTCAATACACACGATATTGAATATTAGGCTATTAATAATGAATATTAAAAAAAACAATAAAAAAATATTACTGTGCCTATTTATTGCCAGCACTAAATGCTTGCGAAAAACAATTAAAAACTTTTCTACAGTTATTTTAATAAAAGAAAAAACATAATTCACCACAGATTGATAATCAAGGAAATATCTCACTTGTACTATAACCTAAAATTGTCACAATACATTTTGCTACAAAACAAAGCAAATGTTCTAACACATTTGGTAAACGTTAATGGCTTAAGTAAAGAGAGATTACGAGAAAAGACTACAAATTATCTGCACTTCAGCGGTGTTATACCTGTTAAGGGAAAGTATAAAATTAGTTATATATTTCTATCCTTACAGATCTGCTGTGTTTCTTATGCATTCATTATTCTTTTCACACATGAACACTGGTTTTCGATATTTCTGACTCTCCTATTTGGTTAAGATAAGTAAGGGTTGGCCTCCCTTGGCCCCTGCGTCGGTTCAACATTTTCAGTGTCATGACCATCATCATGCCTTTACCAAGTCAGGCAAAGTATTATTGGGTTTTTGTAACATAAAATTTTCAGTAGTAGCTTGGAGTCTAGATTAGTGACCAGTGTGGCAATGAGCTGTGAGCCCATCACTTGGGACATAGAACCGGTGGCAAGCGGCAGCGGACCTGCGGCGCGGCGTGCGACAGACGCAGGCGCGCGCGGCGGCCGCACAGCCCGATCTTCTGGCACACGCCCTTGGTGCCGTAGTCCTCGATCAGGTGGATGATGCCGTCGCCGTAGATCTCCATCAGCGTGTGGCACTGCGGGACGGCCCCCACGGGTTAGCTCAAACAATCGCTATTCATATATTGATAATGATCATCCAAGTCCCTTATTCGTGTTTCGACCAGCACATGTGACCGGCCTCGCTGAGCCTTTGTTATGTCAGAAGCAGTCGCTATAATGATTTACATACAGTGATGTAAAAAAAACCCAACTCAGCATGCTCAGTCAATTCAGATGAGCAGGTTGCACATCTGAGTTGGCTGAGCATGCTGAGTTCAAGTCATTAAAAATCTGCAAAGTCACACCTTTTCCAATTAAACGTTACATAAGCCTTCTCAATTCATAAGAAGACCTATGACTTAGTGATTCCAATGGTGTGTTTTTAACCCATTCAATATATGTGCTCATTATACAAATATTTACTCTGAGTGGGAATCAACCCAATGACCCCCGGGACGACAGTCATTAGCCAGTACACCAACGGGCAGTCCATAATCTGTAATAATCTATTTAGCCAGCTTTGTCGTAAACTCACCCTATCATAGTACTTTGCGGGCAGCAAGTTGCAGGACTTCTCCACGATGTGCACGATGTTGCGATCCACTTTGTCGTTGCTCAGTACTTTCTTCACGGCCAACACGACGGTCTCGCACACTGCACAGTCCAGGATCTCTTCTGCTGACAGGAATATATAAAACTTATATTATCTGTTCACTGTAGTTGTATGTACTGACACACTAATAAACACAATTCTATAATATATTCCGAATAAAAACAGATTCATAGACCTCTTTTGTTCAGACTTTCCGATTGGTCGAGTGTCATACACAAAAAACTACATGAATGTTAACAAACACAAAAGACATGACAAGCTAAATTAAACCATTAATAAATTATATAATTACATCGGGTAATCATCGCCCTGTCAGCCTCTAAGATGATTGGTGCAAATGAGTTTTTTGATTGAGAGATCTTGTAATCTAATCCCAGTCTGGACACTAACTGGATTTTTCTAACTTAAATATTCTTGTAGAAATTACTAACAATTGCTAGTTGTCTAAATTTGTACCCGGTGTAGGGAAATAAGTACATTTCCTATTCCATGATGGGATGTAACTATAACTGCTGAACCCGGGAGTGTGCTACACTCCGCACTCCACAGCGTATTCCGCTCCGCACTGTATTCCCCGAGGAGCCCTACCTCGTCGGGGATTACAGCGTGATTTTACATTTATAATCGTTCAACTTGGCGACGAATCGCAATTACCACTCGCTTCCACCACCGACTCCGACCGGCTTCCGACACCGACGAGAGGCAAATGTTTCATATAAAACGATGACTAAAACATACCCTTAACTATTTGAAGGGAGGTGGGACTGCAAAGCTTCAATTCCTCGCACACGTATTTGGGCTCGAGCTCCTGCACCAGCAGACTGATGACCATGTCGGCATATTTGTCGACAAACTGCTGGCAGTTGCTGCGCACGCTCTTGGGCATTCTGTTGCACACGCCGTGGACTATTTGCTTGATCTCGTCCTGGAAATGACCAAGCCAAAAATTACTGCACCTAAACTGACGTTAAAACGGTTAGAAAATCCCTACGTTCCAGATAATTCAAATGCATAAGTACCGCAAACACACACATACTCACACTCACTCACTACCACAGTCACTAACTCACTCAGTCACTCACTCAGTCACTCACTCACTCACTCAGCCACTCATAGACACACAAACACACACTCACACTCACTTACAGACACACACACACTCAAACAGATTGCACCTGTACCCGGCTTTGATTAGCACTCTTTATGGAGCTCCAGTGTAGTGGCCATTGTTTCCAACATAACACTAAAACATGCCTAAGTCAATGAATGTGACGGTAATATTAATTATTTATCTATATTAAGACATATTCTTGCCTCGTTATGTTTGTCCTTAATCTGGTCGTCGAGCTCCTTCATGACGAACTCACAAATGATGCAGACGGTTTTCTGCTTCACCGGACGGCCGTTCACAGTGCTATCGGGGATTTCGTTAGTTTCTGAAAAATATATATTATATTGAATATTATGTACAACCCGTATATATAGCGTTTATAGCGGTGACGCAGTAGCGCAACGAGTACGGTGCGATGAGTGCGATGAGGTTAGTGAAGTGGTCTCCTTGACTACTAGCTTATATAAACCTGGCTACATTTCAAGGGTTCTCAATTATTGTACCCAGTAAATACTACACAGACTAAAATATCAGTGTAGAGTTAGTGGATAGAGACTAACCGATATCGCCTCTGTTCTCTGCAATTACAGTTTTCAGTGAGACTTCTTTCATAGGTTTCTCATAGTGGACACTTTGGCGAGTGATTTTCAACGGGTCCGCCACGTTGTCTTTGCACAGCTTGAGGAACACGCAGATCTCCTGCGCGTCCATGTTGGCCACCAACATCTCCACCAGCTGGTCCGTGTACGTGTCCACGAAGTCTATACACTCGGTGCGCAGCTTGGCAGACAGGTGGCTGCACAGGCCGTCCAGAGCGTGGCGGATGTTGTCCTGATAAAGGTGACAGAGTAATTAAGTTTCCTGACGTTTTTTAATGCATATTAGACATCAAATTGAATAACAAATTCACATATAATGTTGTTTTAAATTTACATACACTGTGTGGCAATGAAATCTTCGTATGTTAACTTTATATCAGTCACAGAACATAATGAGCCAGTCTGCAAGTAGAACATTTAGTATACCTCACTGCGGTTATTCTTGAGCATGGCCTCCAACTGTTCGATGGCAAAAAGACACAGCGGGCAATTGGACTTCTGAGCGTTGATATCCACATGTCGGATTTCCTTTACTTTCGGGCACAACCCAATGGCCGGACACACCTGTTGATATTACATGTCATATAAGCCTTAACATTTTCTCAGCATTTCTATTCCTAAAGTAAAAACCTTCCATATCAGTACTTATACCTCAAGACTGAGTTAAATATTTATGGAGTTATATACATAAACACAAATAGGTAGAGTTTCATATATGTATATAGTCAGCAGCCATTACATATTCCATCCATCAACCGGGGTCGACTGGGGAGGAATGGCGGTAGACATTAAGCACGACCTTATACCCTTTGGTTTAAGGTGTTACACAGCAGTAAATAAATAGTAAGGAGCGGTGAGGGGTGCGAGGGTACTGACATCGGCGGGGTCGATCTCCTGCACCAGCAGCGCGATGACGGCGGGCCCGTACTCCGTCACGAACTGGCGGCACTGCCCGTTGATGGACTGCGGCAGCACGTCGCACGCCTGCTGCACTGCGTTGTTGATGGCTTCCTGTGGTGAGCGATAATGGTGTGAGTTGAGTAATGCAGAAAACGCTAACTACAATGAAACGCAAGAAGTCTAAAACGTATGTTTTCTTGACAAGTAATACAAAGGAAACAAAAATGTATTATGAAATAAAAGGAGTAAGCTCGTAAAACAGAAGTATGTGTCCACTGAGTCGTGACAAAGATCTAAACTATCCGTCGCTAGATGGCGCTAGCAGAAGTCACCTCGGTGCGCGCGTCGCTGAGCTCCACCTGCAGGTAGTGCAGGAAGTACTGGCAGAAGGAGCACAGCGCGGAGCCGGCGGGCCGCGCCACGAACATGCGCTCCACGGGCAGCGGGGGCAGCGGGCGCGGCGCCTCGGTCCGCTCGGGTGCCTGCGTCTGCCACAGATACATATCAATACAATTGCAGTATCTACTGGGACTTCGAAATAACCATGTTTACTGAAGTACTAAACCGAGGGAAGTTTGCGCAGTTACAGAAAACTTTCGCTAGTCTGGGGCACACATTAACTGATACTAACTTAATTCATCTCAATTTATGCTAATTGGACTACTGTAGCTGAAGTTCACACTAGCAGCATCATTTTCTTTTTATTATTTTATCGTATCTAATTAAATTATGATTTAGATTTAATAAACCACAGTCAATCCATATTTTCCCACTCCACAATCCACAAGATTTTTAAAATACTCCTAGCTGTTGTGATAAGACATTTTATATCAGATTTTTTTGGGATCATAATCTTCCTGTCAATAATTTTCCAGTTCCCCCCCCCCCCCTCCGCCCCGCCAGTGTCACGTACCGCGGCGGTGCTGTAGCTGCTGGCTTCGTCTCGGCCGACAAGTTTAGAGGACAGCAGCTGCGCGCGGCCCGCGAGCTCGGGCGGCAGCAGCGGCGCAACGGGCACGTCGCTCTTGTTGGTGCAGAGGCCGATGTAGCCGCACAGCTCCGCCGGCTTCAGCTCCGACACGAGGAACGTGTAAATTATCGAATGATAATTTTCCACTAGACTCAGACACTCCGATTTGAAATTGCCCGTCTGCTTGCACAATCCTGCGAAAATAGATATTATATTCATAAAATGATAAATAGAAAATAAGAATTCAAGATTCTACATTCAATTAATTTATTCGTGTCTTCATGCTTGAGAATAAACAAGATCAATTTTTTAAAGTATATAATTGCAATATTACATTAATCTAGTTTGGGGAAGACGAGTGCAGTACACTCCCACAATTCACCAGTTGTATTACCCTCATACCAACGAATAGGTGGCCAGCTTATTGACAAACACTGAGCAGAAATACAGACTCAGAGCCACTACGAAAGATTTCAACGAGAAATTTTAAGTATAGTAAAAATTAAAAGTACCCGACCCGGGAATCGAACTCAAGACTTATCGATGAGCAGTCACGCTCGCAATCATTCGACCAACTAGTCAGTCTTCTGTTCATCTTTTATATACTTGATACATACCAATTAAAACTTTGTGGAACTCAATTTCAGTGGTATTGGCTATGAGCGTGTCGCGCAGGTGCTTCACTAGCTGCTCACAGAACTCGCACGGCACATCACTAGAAAAGTACACGAATTTAATAAAGACTCATTTTCGTATATTTGTTTATTTTTAAAAAAATATTGTTAAAAATGCATGTAGCTGTATATGAGAAACTAGATAGTTTTTTATTTGTCAGAAAAAACATTTCTATGAAGTAAACCATTATTCATATATAATATTAAGATTTATAATACAGTTTTGTTAGGTTATAATTGTATGACAATGTATATTATAATGAAGAACTTCAAAAGGCAAAGAGACTATAACAACATTGATTGCATCATTATATCTGGCTTTAAGCCCAGAACCAGACCTTTCCGGCTGAGAATACTTCCAGTTTATTTGGATACAAGAGTGCCTTAAGAATATATTAAAATCTCACTGTACTTACTCTGTAGCCTTCAAATCATCGAGGTTCTCTTCAGGGAATTCATACAGGCTGTGTGAGTGGAACTGCTGAGTACACTGCCCGATGAGGTGACAGATGCTCTTTGGAGTGAGGTCTTTCTTCACAGCGGCCAGAATATTCTCGTAGTATTTGAACACTAGCATGGAACAGGAGTCGGACAGGGAGCCCATGTCGCGGCACATCTGGGCAAATCAATAGTACACTGATCTGAATATAAGCATTTCACATTTTAATAATAATAATAAGCGTTTAAAATTATTAAGAAACTACTTAAAGAAGCATTGTAGGATATTTGGCAGATTAATAATTATAACATATGGTGTTTATAGAATCCTTTTTTATTTTTATTTATCAATAAGCTCCCGCTTGACTGTAATCTAACTTGTGGAAAACAAGATGCAACTTATTATATAGCACATTTGATTAGAAGGTGTCTATTCATTCATTAATATCATCTTAAATGTAATCAATAATTCCACTTTATTCGAATCTGTTACTAGTGGTCCGCCCAGGAATGATCAAAATTCAACAGTAAGGTATAAAATTTGAAATATAAACTTTATTGGAATTCTTGTTAATGAGTATGAGTACACATCCAAAAAGTGTCCTTTATGCTGTCACATTGACAATATCAAGGTAAACACTTAGTTAATGTTGCATTTATGTCAAAGTATCGTATAGGCAGATATATTATAGTATGACTATCAGTACAGCCCATGACCAAACAGCCATGCTACAAAAAACCACTATAATGTGAATATGTAATTTCAATTTACATAAATACATCTGAATCAATAACTTGCAAAACAAGCTGAATTTCCTTATATTACTCATGGAGTTGGTCGATTTCCCACCACAAGTGCTTTTAATTAGCAATAAATACTGATTGGGACCGGTGGTAAGTTCTTAACAGACTTATTGTTTAGAGGTAATTTATGAGCAATGACTCTAGTAAAATACAGAATATTGCATGATGTATAATTTAGATCACCTTCAACAGGCCCACAAGGAAATCGTCGTAGCTGGTGGCGTCGAACTTCTTGCGCGTCACGCCCACGGTCCGGCGGCAGCGCGAGCAGCCCTCCCTCAGACGTAGAGTTGCATTCTGTACAAGCGTTCATAAGTTAATTATCTATTTACCAAAGTCCACCTTACAACTTTCTTCTTTATTTATATATTGTGCTGGCATTTAGTGCAATACAGATTGAAATAGGTAGTAATGAAGACCATACAAAAGCTACCGTTGCGGGCATTTCCAAATGTCACAATTAATTATTACTTGTGGACTAATTCTATGTAATAACAAAAACAAAAATAGTTAATAACAATAGTTACATTGGCTAAACCTAATTTGACTGTATGTGTAAAATTTCATTAAAGAAGGGTAGATATTAACTTTGTATTACTTCATAGCACACTCTTTGTCGGGGTGTAAGCAACCCAAATAGACAGGCACGGAGAGCAGTCCAAATTTTGATAGTATTTAAAATAACACTTTAACACATAACAATAAAGTCTATTTTAACATTTGAATCTTTTTTGGCAAGTGAGTGCTCAAGCGCAATGGCAATACAATTGAAATGTAAAAATAGACTATTTAAGTGTGCTAAAAGGCAAAGGTGATAACTGTTACATAGATTTAGGATAACATAACATTTAGCATATGAATGTATTTTACTATGTTAAGGTTCACCAAAGTTGCTAGAATTAAATTCGATTCATTTTCGTTTGTTATTATTATTTATTTTTTATTTATTTTTATTGTTTGTTTATTTAGTCATGTTAGCAGAAATATATTTCGGTTTAAAATTCCCACAGCACACATACATACTTACATATTCCTCTAACAAAGTGTCAATCTTGGCGTTGTTACAAAGCCCGGCGACAGAGCACACTGCCTGGGGGTTCATCTGGGATGCAAGAGTCTCCACCAACTCAGGCACAAAGTCATCAGATAGCTTGATACATTCTTTCTGCACAATCTTGATTGGGATCAGTTTGCATGAGCCTTCAAATACCTCCTTTAATTCCTCCTGTAATTAACGATGGTATATATGTACACATTTACAACGTCCATCGTATGTACATATTCGATAGTTGTCAAATTTGAATTAAAACTCATAATTTTTTATTATATAGCTATAGAGAAAGTAGCCAAATTTATTGGTCCACATGATTTTAAACAATAATTGTCACTCATAATCAGCTGTATACAAAGTAAGATAATACTAAAGTAGGTACATTAGCTTTGCAACAGATATGCCGTGGGTTAAGGTGTAAGCCCTGTTGTATTGGCAACTTTATCCTGTCTACCCAATCATTCAAATTGAAACAGAACAACATTAACATTACTTCAGAACAGTAAACATAGGTGTCATATACAATATGTAACATCACACCTGTTATCCCCCGAAGAATTAAGCAGAGGAGTGTAATACACTCCCACGTTTCACCAGTTATGTTTATGTACCACAATGGAATAGGTGGTGAGCCTATTGCCTTGCACCGGGCACATATCCAGACTCCGAGCCACTACTAGAAAATCTAAATTTGGAAAATTCTATAGTGCCTGACCCGTGAATCGAACCCAGGACCTCCTGATCGGCAGACGCGCTTCCAACGAGGCAATACAAGATATCAATTTATTAATGAACATTCATTTATTTATTCACTAAACAATAAAAACTAAACATTATTATTTGTCTAAGTTATAAATCATTGTAAGTACATCCTGGATAAACGAACATTAGCCAACTGAATGCCCTTAACTATGCTTGTAAATAAGCAAATGTTAATAATTTCCAATTGCCTAAGTGCTATTAAATTATTACTATTATTATCGCCAATAAAAATTGGATAAATGAATATATTATGGTTATTTCATCTGGAACGAATCGAACAATAAACCCAATACTTATATAACTGTTAAGACTGTACAAATGTTTGACAATAATCATAGCAGACCGAGTGGTAGGCGTATATACGTATTATTATCTGTCATTGACGTACATAATTATGTACTGGTAACTATGTCACATAGCAAATTCTTTACAGGGTTATATATAAGCAGTTCACAGGTCACAGCGACCACAATAATCATTAACATGTTTTCTACTCATCCATATATATAATATTATTATTTATGATTATATAGACTTGGAGAGGTTTATGCTCTTTATAATTATTTTCTATTGAATTATATACAGCTGGGGACAGATAAGGGCTGGTGACTGTGGGAATGTAGCGACAGACCTGAGTTTCGTTGCTCTGAAGCTGGTCGCGGGCCTGCGCTACCATGTCGGTACAGATCTTACAGATGCCGTCGTTGTCGTGGGGGAACTCCATCTTAGACCACACTCGATTCGCGCAGTGTTTGACCGCACTGCATTCGTGTCCGGTGCTGTACAGAAAATAGATAATATAAAATTTCACAAAAATATACTAACAACCCAATTGAACAACCAACTTGAAAGGTTGTTATTTTTTTTCATATTATAATAGAACCATCCTTGCGGTAAGCCATTTAATTTAAAAGTGCACAATAAGCAGACACATACAAAACAATTTTTTTTTTTTATAATATGGAAGTAGCAGGCGAGCATGCAGTCCACCTGATGGTAAGTGGATACTGCCGCCCATG
>DWTO01004951.1:0-11096 GCA_018244755.1 Jemadia pseudognetus
ACTCAATTACAACTTTGAGATTGATTTAACAAATATACAAAACTATAAAATTAGAAATAATAATAATAATATTACGTCTAAAATCCCCGAAGAGGCGGGCAGAGGAGTGTACTACATTCCCATATTTCACCAGGTAGGTTGCAAGTCCCATAGTTTATTCCAATTTTAAAATAAAATAGGGGTCAACACCAGCTATACAAGTGTTAAGCATTTTACAAAGGCTTTGCAGGTTATTAAATATTTTTTTCTAAATATTTCACCGAAAATTGAGGTATGTAGATAATTGAGTTTGATATTTACTCATATACATATGTATGTACATAATGTCTACTTGTCGTTGCACGATGTGCCCAGTGCAGCAAATTGGACACTTGACAATCGGCAGTGAATTTACCAAGATTACTTCCTATTATAGAACCTACTGAATGATGACTTCATACAGGTAATTGAACCTACAAAAGTGTTATTAACTTTTAAATAATATTTATATTATATTAAAACTGTCTAATTTTAGGGATAGTCAGAGGGTAGTTAGTAACATTGGCTTCGAAAAGTGTGGTCCAGCAATAGACTTCAACAGATTGCTTATTATCGGGATACTCTTCCCGTCATCAATACTTTTCCTATTTTATTGAATCTGTTAATGGTTTTCTCTTAGGATAAAAATTGTCCCCATAGAACGGGTGCGAACGTGCATTACACCAGGTTTAAAGGACTTCAAAGAGAATCCTCAATCAGACAAGATGTACGAGAAGTTTGCTTCATCATTTAAGTGAACCCAAGACCCACTGTTTATTACTGTATAGAAAAGATACATGACATATCTTTATTTAAAATCACTTACGGGGTAGGCAGAGAGAGCCCTGAACCAAATGTAATCCTTACATACCTGATGTGTTTCTTCTATGTACATTCAACTGTTATCATAGAACAGATACTTCGCCAAAACCCTACAACTAAACCTACTTAGTTCGCCGCTCGGCGGACGATTTAGAAAGTAACTGTGGGCATTTTTTGTTTCGTTTTTTACCGACAAAAACCGCTCGGTAGGTGCCGCTGTCACCGAGAACTGATTTTCTCATCAATCGATGTGTTGACGATTCTTTGACGTTAATAATAATATTTTATAACGCCGATTTACATTCTGCGTATAATTATTTACAAAATAACATAATTATTTTTGTTTGTACATAATTATACATTCGGAAAATGTATACAACATATACATACATATGTATACTAGTGTGTGGTTATGTTGAGTTTATGAATAAACTTTTCCCTAGTTTAAACATAATATACAAACGTATACTGTATTGTCACAGATACAGATGCTTAAATTCGACAAGTTAAACATCTGTATAACGAGTTCAAAATGAATTCATTGGGAGATAATGATTGTAATCGATATCGATTACATATGATTTTGTTTGCATAGAAGTTTGGATATTAAATAAGTCAATATTATTCACATTCCTTAGTATGCTATTTAATATCAGAAAGGTATTCTAAGTACCATTCGTAGTTTAAAACAAAAATTTAAAATAATTTTGGTTACTTATATATGAACTGTACTGTAGATGAACGAATAGAATTATTATCGCATTTATAATGTTGTACATTCATTGCTAACTTTCAAAATTTTAATATACGCTTATTTAAATAAATCTAAGTACAGTAGAATTTACCAATAGCAGAATATAACTACGTAACTTTGTTAGTTACATTCACTCTAAGTTATGTAAAATTATGAGGTGGCATTATTAATTTAAATTTACACAAGATTAAATATTAATTGCACAAAGTTGAAGAAACTTATCGAAAGGAAACCTTTCCATCTTTGTTCTCTGTAATTTTCTCTTAATAGCGGATAGTGTTAAGCAGCTTCCGATTAGTTTGGCAAATTATAGCCTGAATCCTTTTAAATTAAAAATAAAAACCCGTATACAATATTGGAATAAGAAAAGGGTTGATAATCAACACGATAATGAAAACTTTCCATAACATTCATTGATCGTGATCATATAGTGTGCGCTTGAAGCCTTTCCGAATATGACTCGAAGTGAGTCATGTTTGAAGTTTTATTGTAGCTAAGTTTTGTTAGCTTTTTATAGTGCGAATGATCCCTGACATGTATTAGGTCACTAGGAATTCCTGATTAGTTCTTGTTCAACAGTAAAATTAAAATTGGAAAAAATTTCAATCACAATTTTAGAATCTTTGTCGTGTTTTGTTTTCTGATAAAACAGTAAGTAGCAAGTGGAAATTGTAAGTCTCTGCCTACCCGTATAGGAAAAAGACGTGACAATGTGTATGTATTTACGAATTGACCATATTACACCTGACAATAATAATAATGCTTTGGTACAAGATACCCGATAAGTTTGCTTCTATTCTATGCTGTTTGAATCATAGTGACTGAATAATATTTAAGGGTACATAGGTAATACTTTTGATTATTTATAAGAACTATTGTTATATATAACAATATTATCATCACCAGTCTCTTAAGTTCACTGCTGGACACAGGCCTAATAGATTCCAAGGTCTTGCTCATAATCCCCACATTTATATAGAATAATAGAAATAGTAGAATAGTAAAATTAACTTTACGTCACTCTAAGTAGCATTGTCCTATAAAACCTTAAAACTACACAATTCTTTCCAGCTTCTAGGAAGCGTTCGCAGCAAAAACTCCTCTTCATAGATGTTATCATCCTTCAAATGTACATATATAAAGGTTAATTTGAAACCGGTAACGGCATGGGAACCGCGTAACATAATGTAACAAAGCCTGTGTAACCTAGACCGAGTCACAATGGGCCTTCCCACACTTGAAGTTGGAGATTAGATAAAAAGTTATGTTTTCACTTGTACAATTACGTAAGCTTTTTGGGACAAGTTTGTGCTGTAAATAGCCTTAATTTACGTCTAACTAGATTTCTTTTTCTTAAATCATTCGGTCGTCGGATATATGATATTTATTTAGAATACCAGAATATCTAGTAATATCTATTAATATGATTCCGAAGTTTGTGCTCTAGACAGGCTTTATATTTAAATCAAATTGTTTGTTTTTGTATAAGGCAGCTCATCATTAACTTAGGATACTGGAATGCTTGGTAATATGAAATAATAGGATTCTCTTACGAAAACAGGTTTTCCTTATCTCCTACAGGGTGGGTTATAAACGTAATTGCTGAAATATAGTAGTCTAATACAGTCGTCTGCCTATCCCTTGGCGTATTACGGATGTGATGTTACATTTTATGTCACGATAAAACGTTTTCCGTTTCTGTTGCGAAATTTGGAAATAGATTATGAAAAAATTTCAACGGCCCTTTTTACCATTCTTTAAAAAATGTACAGTAAGAAAACTATTATATTGTTGTAAATTTTATTTTTCAATTTCTACTGAGATATTTTTACTACTACTGAGAATTATATAGTTCAAATATTTACGATTTATACTGAAAAGAAACAAGACATTTCCACTCGCTTACATAAAGTACCGACGGGTAATTTTCAGCCCTCTTATTCACTTGCACACTTTAATACTTGTTGAAAACTACTACGAAGAAAACTTATGTATATTCTGAAATTATACAATAACGGTGATTCTAGAATTAATTTATCACAAATTATTTGTTATTCCGTTTTGTGATTATTCCTAATTTAATTATAACATTATTTTTATTTTTCTTTAACTATTCATTCCGTTTAATTAGCAGAATAATCGAGTCGAGATTTCATAAGGGATCTATATTAAAGTTTCTGTATTTCCATACCTTGAGTTTTAATAAACATTCTAAATGTGGAGTTCTTAAGTATATAGTTTTTTCATTTAGATAACTCATATACATTTATTTCTTTTATTTAGTAATAAATGTTATTTCATTTATATATACATAAAAGCATATTTTAAAAGTGACTTTAATTTCAATTGAAATTATTGTATAAGGTAATAAACGCTTATGTAGCAAAAAATTAAACATTTAAGAACGATAAATTAAAATGTGTTTCGTCCTTAGTTTTTATTTAACTTAAGAATGCCAAATTCGGAAATGTATGGAAGACGTCTCGGAGCGATTGTTATTCAACTGAATATTTTCGCTAGTTACGTTTGATGATTGATAAATGTTGTACCTGTTTAAAGTAGCATAAAAACGAAAGGCCCGATCGGTCATCGACTGAAATTTCATAACGCGGAATAACAAAGCGAAAATGAGACTGACATACCTCGTCCGGTAAATAGTTGGTAGTGAACGAAACCACGTTACGAACCAAATTTGATCTAGAACTTTCTAGAGAACACTGAAGTATCTAGTCACAGTCGAGAGCACTGCACAGGCACTGTTTTTTTTCCAACTTCGGCTAGTAGCGCGCACGTCCGCGCACTCAGCCGCCCGATTCACAAATGCGTTTAAGTGGAACAGAACGACTCCCGCGCACCGAGCTACGACTGGTTCGCCTCATGTGGTATACCCTTACACACACACGCGCGCTTATATAAGTCCTTATGTAAAGTATATAATTTGGACTCGAAACGGAAAAGCGTCATTAAAGGCGGATTTCGTGGTTGCGTTGACAGTACCGACGGGCTTTAAGTTATAATTAATGATACGTTTAAATTTGATTCCTCAAAGGTTTATAAATTTCCATGGTAATTACAGTGGATTTTTATACCGTTAGTGCCAACGAAAGCCATATTGGTTAAATAATTATTCTCTAATGATCCTCTCAAAAGTTTCCATTTGCAGTATTGAACAAAAATGTATAAAGTTTTCCTAAATTATTTCGAATAAAGTAACCTATTTCTATATTTACTAATATTCGAAAAAATACATGAATTAACTTATTCACTTGTTACTGTACAGTACATAGAAAATAAATCTGAAATACAGTCAGGCCCAAAGGCGAGATTATTTATACATTATCATGATAGATGCCTTATTAGTTCTACTATTAGACACGAGACCCTTCCCATCATATAGTATAAGGCCGTATTCCGCCGTACTGGTTTTTTATGCGTGGAGGCGAATTTAACACATCTCAGAGAAATTGATGGAGAAATCTATGATGTCTAGTTTCCTCACGATGTTTTCTTTGACTGTTTTCGTAAGTGATACTTATTCTTTAAAATGCACATGATTTTCTAAAAATAGACAGACATGCGCCCCGGGAGTTTAACAAATAACCTACCGAATGACGGACTGAATTCTCGACCACTAGAATATCACTGCTCATTAAAAATATTAAAAATAATCGTAAAACCTTACGTCATAACCAGCAAGTTCCAATTACAAAAATTGTTTAAATAAAATCATTCGTAATACGAACAAAAACTCTAAGATTTTATACATACGCCTATATCTATGGGTTTGGTAACTATTTAAATCATTAATCAGATGGCAATTAAATCCGCCATTTTGTTACGTAAAAACTAAAGTTAATTTTCCCCTCGATATATACCTCTAAATTTTCCATTACTATAAGATCATTATTTTTTTTTATAGTTTAATGTTTAGTGCATACGTAGATTGCCTTGTTGTACTGGATAACCTTAGGTAGAGCTCTCGCAATAGACTCGCTGTTAATATAGGTACAAGTTGTTTGTATGAATATGTTACAGATATATCATTTCTCGCTTGTTCACATTGCAGTGTTCGTGAGCCTTGAGACATAATATATCCTGTAATTCATTTGTATGTCCCTATTTTAATATTTCCCATTAAAAAACAGCAGATTTTTTAAATATGCTTCTCTTCAGAATATGTCTCCTTCAACCTGCGTTGGAAATACAATAGATTTGCTTGTTTGTTAGAAATTTTTATATTGCTTCAAAATTTTCCGATAAGATTGGCAGTTGACAATCAGTGATCGTCAATTGTAGAGTCATACAGAGGTTACGCTATATACTCGTAAGTTGCTGAAAAAGTCACAACTGGATATGCACACAAACATGTTGAGCACATGTCAATATCACGTAGAGATGTATAGAGACAGCGACTGTCATACACTACTTTTCATAGCCAAAAACAATATACGATATTTAGATCCGAAACGGAGATTTTATATTTCATGTAATTATAAAACTTTAAAACACTGACCTATAGCAATTGACGCAAAGTAAATTTATTTCAATTAATTGCGTCCATTTTGATATAATATGGCACTAATTACCGTACCTTTAGTATTTTACTTTTCAGTCGCCATCATCAACCTTTCGGCGTTTCACAAAGAGACATGGGTGTATTTTCATAATGTAGCTGAATCCATATTCTGAATCCATATGCATGCTAATCTTGCTGATAGCTAGTTGGTAGATTTCACATGTCTTCCAGAAGATTATAGCGAGTTCTATGGCATGTAAATTTTTCCATGATGTTTTCGTTCATTGTTATAGCAATTTATACTTAATTCTAAATTCGTACATACGAGTAAGCTTAGAATACCCAGAACTGCGTGTTGGGTTTTGATTGCATACAAATACCCTATGCTGTACGAATCTGTACGAAAATTTTACATTGAAAAAAACCTTTCTGAAAACACTATTACGATAATTTTATTAATTTTGTCGCACAGCAGTGGAATCTGCTGCACTATCGCACAATCAATCGAAGTGGTTTTTCATATCTATGAACAATTTATACTTTAAATTTATATTATCGAAGTTCATAGAGACCACATGATATTAGTGGAAGATCACAGAAGATATAAAATTCAGAGATTCCATGACAATATTTTTCTGCCAAAAAACATAAGATAACTTACTTTCTGTACTTCTGTATACTGTTTTTGATATTCAAATAAAAGACTTCAACGCGTACCATGAAGTGTAAGTCAGAATTCCAAACAAATTGTTCTTGGATATTGGAAGCACCAAAACATTGAATAATATGCTAAATTTTGGTTGGGATACCCTAAGGTGAAATGAGCTAAATAATGAACTAAAAGATTGACCTTTCAAAAAATCAGATGGCCTCACAATAACTGAAACAATAAGAATTCATCGTAAATTTTCGAGTATACGACTATTTCAGCTTATTATTAAAGCTTCTACAAACTGAAGACTTATTAATTAATATTTATTTATAAATAATTTTATATAATATATTAATTTACTTTTTATAATCGAAGGTTAAAGCAATAATTAGTTGTCCAGACTACAAAATGGCAGAGAGTTGTTAGTACCGTACTGTCACAATCGTAATTAGAGTAAAATAAAAACTAGGATACAATAAAAAAGTGATAGCGCAACTAGCAGGTGGATAGCATGACCTCTCTTTCTATCGCTATCACCATCGCATATACCGGTCCCGCTCTACCGGAAGACAGAGTTGATGAATAAACTGTAACGGCTGGATGTCGTAACTGACTTTTGTTTATGCGGCTGTTCTCAAATGTTAAACTGGAAATTATTTTATAAACAAAATAATCAATAAGCGTGTTTTTCCTTTGTCGTAATTAATTGTTCAGTTTATTGAGAAGCACACATATTATGCCTTCAAAATAGAAGACTACGGTCAAATGTCTGCTAAAAAGCAGCAGTGGTTGATCTAAGGAAAGTAGAGTGTTATCGAGAGTAAAGTATAGTATCTTACTACGATTGTCTATGATAAGAATATTACATAACTATTTCATATGGTCCTCTGGCGTTTAAAGTGCACTGATATATTATTAAGTCATAAAATACATTTGTCAATGTTTTATATTAATAGTAAAATATTTAGATGTCTTCAATGGATGTAATTGAAAATAGAACATAATTAACTGTCGTAGTAGTTACATATAGACAATGTTGTAGCCATATTTCAACCCGAGTACGCTAATGCTTTGAGAAACAATGCATTTTTCTAACAAAGAGCGGTTGTCTGCGCACGCGCAAGCAATAGTTTTAGCAACAGATTTCGTAGTTCCAAATGATATCATCGTATACAGTGGATGATATATTTTTAGATTACATATATTTTTAGAACTTACATTGACGAAATATTTTACATTTCAAACTGACATGATTTGATAATTTTACTAATATGTTTACTATTTGTTAATACTTATTATGGTTACAGGAATAAGGCATGATTACACTTAAGGCGCTAGTATTCAATATTTAAGTTTAGGAACGTATCTGTCACAGACATAGAGTGAAGTCTACATCAATATGAAATGAAAAATGTATATGTGTAGGTTATAGTGGTCAATGAACTATAGTGGTCATTTATTAATTTTATGTAATCAAGCAAAATATGTTTTTATTTTAAAAACTTCTCTCACTGCTGATGATCATTCAAGAATTATTTTTTTAATAACACTTACCTATTCTTGAATGATCATAGGCAGTGATGGAAGTTTATAAAATAAAAATATATTTTTCTCTATTCCATAAAGTAAGTCAATTAATTTTTTAAACTATTAATTATAAGCAAGTTACTACAAAAAGTTAAAGGGAAATAAATTTATGGATTCTTAGCGAACATAAATTATATTAGGTACAAGTTTCTTTTTAACTTATTTTACGAAACGGGAAAAAGTTTTACAACACTAGCCAATTTTTAAATTGTATACAATTATTTAAAATAAATAATGCTAAAAAGGATGAATGAAATAAATTTATGAATGAACTATGCCGTCAGTAATGAAAATCGGGTTCTACTAACATTTGGAAAATTAAGTCATAAATTGGATTTTGTATTGTTCGTGAAAAAATCATATTTAGGAAGTACAAAGGTGCTAAAAGGCTCTTACGATTATTATTAAAACTTACGTTTTAATTACCTCTCGCTATAATAAGTGATATATTCACTTGGATATAGACTTGTGCCGGTGGCTCAGAATGTAAGCATATATATAGTTCGTAGACAGAGGTGTAATGAAATATAATAAATGGCTTGTTACACGGGAAAATTCATCAAAATGGGAAACAGGTATCCCATCTAATGTCCGAATAATCTCGGTATTCATTTGTTGAATAGTTAAACTTAAAGTAAAAATTAAAGTTAAACTTTGTCTTATCCTTAAACCCGTACATATCACATAAACTCTACATAGAGTTTTATCTCTTTAGATGTATAAAACCTTGATAAAAATAATAAGAGAATGAATTGTTAGTTTGCGCGCTATCGTCAGGAGTCCGACTAGTGAGGGGAAGACGCCGCACAATTATCGTACTTCCGCTGCAGGACACTAGGGATGTATCGGTAGTATGTCGATAGAATTGTACATGTTTATTTCATTATAATTTTGTACATGTTTATTTCATTATAAATGTAATAATTGAAGCTGTCCACTACATTATTTTTACTCGATTTTTACTGTATCAAAAAGGTTATTGTTAGCACTATAATACATCTTGAATAATTACCTCCAGTATGTTGGTTGTTCGTTGATATTAACATAAAACATTCAATACAAGTTTTTGAAAATTTAATAGTACTGATGATACGTTTCTGCCTTTTCATACTAGTAACTTACTCTATAAATATATTATGAGAGCACTATTAAATTTCATTATCAATAATTTCGGAGAAAGCAAACTATTTGTCGACAATTTTATTGTAAAAAGAATATTAAAATTAAGTGATCTAAATGAAAAAAAAATGTTGTTTTATGAACTCCCATTGACTTAGGCGATGCAATTTTTTATAAACCAACAGTAAAACTTACGGAAAAGAAACAACAAAAATTATAATACCAGTATTCACTATAATGCTCTGCAGTGGCAACATACATAAGTCGTATTAAACAGTTGACTAACGAAAACACTGAATTAGAAATACGTAGCAAGTTCTTCGAATCCATAAATATAATTTTTTCAACCATTTTATGAAACGGTCTTCAAAAGTAAGTTTATATCGATATCGATAATATTCTTGTATATCACTAGCGACACCGCACGCGGCGGACCGAGACGAAGAAAGCACAAACCGTCGTAACGGCCGACACTCACCAAAGAAATTATATGGTACTTCCAATGGCTTATCTAGAAAATATTGTTGGTATACAATCATTAAAATTTATTATTTATATACCTACCTAATTATAAATTTTTATGATTTATACCTATATAAATAATTATACTCTTTAGAAATATGAGCATAACCCCTCAGGGGAAGCCTATATCCAACAGTGGAATCAATAGGCTGATGTACAGTAATAAAAAAATGGTTATATTTTATATTATAAATATAATTAAAATTATACGAAGTAAGTACAGTACATATGGTTTAGTAATGGCTACTGTTAATTGAACAGGGCTGTAGCTAAAATACTTCAGACTTGATAATCTGATTTGAATTCAACATTGTAGAGACGTTTCAAGTTTCTTGAGGACAGAATATATACTAGCACGGGAGGTTAATACAAAAGATTTAGTTATATTTAATGTATGTAGTTTATAAATAAGTGTTCGTCAACTGAACTTGTAAAGGCTTTATTAATTGAATATTTTATCAATGGTATAGCAAAAACACGTCTTAAATTTTAACAATTACATATGTATATGAATACTTTTGTGAATACAACTATAAAACATAGCCATTCATGATTTAAACTAAATAAAATCCGTAACATTCAATGTTGTTAGAACATAAAAAATATTTATCGTTATAAAAAATGAATCTCGTTTCAAATTATTTAACATGCACTCAATTTTTTGAAGCGGACAAAAACTTAAATTAATTTAAATAAAGTGGACAAAAATTTAAATTTTAGATTTAATTTACAATCGTACGTATGTCGTTTTTAAGTATTCCATTATATGTAATATATAGCTCCATGTCTTTAATAAAAGACCCCGAAGAGCAGGACGTGTACATGCCTATATACATAATAAAAACTATTAAAGCTCGCAATTTGCTTACGACTGCCTCGTTGGTCGTGTCGGTTGCAAGTGCGGCTGCCGATCGAGAGTTCTTGAGTTCAATTCCGGGTACTACAAAATTTTTCTAATTTAGATTTTATAGTGTTGGCTCGGAGTCTGGATATGAGCACGGTGTATGACAATAGCCTCACCGCCTATTCCATAGTTGGACGTATACGTAACCGGTGAAATGTGGGAGTGTTCTACATTTTCCTGCCTACCTCTTCGAGGATCACAG
>DWTO01004952.1:0-11096 GCA_018244755.1 Jemadia pseudognetus
GCCCGACCCGGGAATCGAACCCAGGACCTCCTGATCGTCAGTCGCACTTACAACCAACACGACCAACGAGGCAGTCGGCAGCATATATACATACTCGTATATGTACACATATATGATAAAAGAAGATATTTTGTTCAAATCATAAAGCGTCGTCTATTGGTGCGGTCACACAATAGGTATTAAATCTCCTTTATACCGCTCGCTGCGACCGGCTTCAGCTCTCTTTCAATTGTGCCTTTATGATCATAACTTCATCATGAGAAAGAAATGCATTTAGTAATGAAAGTATTTTTAGGGATTTAGATACAATCGTCAGTCGAATTTCTATATAATTTAGGTGCGATAGAAAAATACATGTGGTGTGTCATGTGTATGTTAACTTCACACCTACCTCTACAGTTTCGCTATAACTGAAGCACTGATTAAGTGATTGAAACTAAACCAATTTCTGTTAGGCCTTAGGTATCTAAATATATATATCAATTGCATAAATCACGGTTAATAAAACATTTTTGCATACACCCGATTTCCCGATTTGCAACTTTCCAGGGGCAGGTTCTTAACTGGTGGAGGCATTCACTACTAGTTAAATGTTATACTTAGGTTTTATTAAGCTCTTATTATTTCTGTTATTATTAACTTATTCTAACCTTAAAATCTACTATATAATAAATATTTAGTCCAACAATTTTGCTATTAACTAAAAAACGGATATTTTCGTTTTTACCCGTATTTCAACGTATTTATTAAGGCCTCCGTTAAGTACCATTATATTAAAAGTTCTTAAGCCCGTCAGGGTAGTTTTCCTTTAGCTTTCGCTACGATATAAATATAATTTTCCACGAATGTTGTGGTTAAAATGCGAATATCTATTTGTATGGAGCAGCACTAAACCTTAAATCTATTTTTAATGACATAAAAAAGAACCTGCTTGAATATAATTCTTTTTAATATTACTAAAAATAAATAATTTTAATCGTCACTATTCGCACGGTAATGAAAAAGTAGGTACATTACAGTAATGTACGATAAATCATAAATAAAGATAGACTGACAAGTGTTCTTATAAACTTTCATTACACACTTTTATTTCACAATAAATAACAAGTAAGTAAGGTCGTCCGTTTTCATTTACAAACAAATTTTTTTTTACAATCAAGCGATTGATTGTCAATTTACTAAATTTTGCCATACATATAGTAAGATATCCCCAACAAAAACAGCTTAGTCGTTTATTACATTACAATAAAAAATATTGTGAAATCATAGACAGGAAATTCCTATTACATATATGTATGTATGTATGTACAGATAGGTGTTGAGGATGCGATCGAGATTGCTTGTTAGTCTCTACGGACGCCGACGGACAGTAACAAACTCCGCTAATTGAATAAAAATCGCATTGAACATTCATTTCTGCTATGGGTATTTTTGCGTTATCAACAATTCTTACTGTTCTTAATAGTGTAAAGGATTACACTTAGTTTTCACCTTTACGGACAAATGTGCAGTTTGATTGTTGGTAGACGAGCATGAACACCTACTAAAAATATGAAACAAAAATAAACCACTAACTATTATAGGTACTATAATTTAGTAAAGCTTTAGCTTTGTATCCGAAACAAAAACTGTCCTTATTTCTCAATTGAACCACTAATTGAACATCACCGTCCTGCAGGAGGTAGGTAAGAAATACAAGGTTATAATTGTACAAATAGTACTAGATATTTTTATTACACTACTTCGACTTGATACTGGACGTAACTTTGTAATGTCCACTTAATAAAATGTGTGCATTCTTTGCACGCTTTTGGCACTCAATAGAAAAGTACAATTATTGACTGATTTTGTTTCACGAAAATGATCCTCTTGATATTCTTTTATAACGCACCGGTTTAAGCAGGTGTATGTATGTAATGTATCGGGCGTGTCCAACTAATGTCGGACCTATACGAAGTTCTTTATTATAAGTTTGCGTCGATAGCAGAATATCGCAGTCGCCGCTCGCAACTGTCGAAGGAATTTTAGTTTAAGCTTCATTATTGGGAACCCTGGACTTCGTCTTTGGTTTACCTATATTTAGTATTAAGCTTTACTTTTATTTGGATGCAGTCGGTGACATTGGCTTTAGATGAACCACGTTTGTTCTATTTCAAACTCCATGCTAATAACAAATATTGTTCTATCGCCAGCACATTTGCTAAGCCTATTTAACTTGATAAAATGGAAATTATAAAAATGCTATTTGGCAACGCATTTGTTGTTTTATAGTTCGATTGCTATTATGAAAACCCACACATATTCAATGTGGATGAAGCAATGCGACTGTTAAAGTAAAAAAAAACGCAAGCAAAATACGCGACAGCCTCGTTGGTAGAATATTTGCAAGCGACGATCGGGATGTTCCGGGTTCAAATCTTCTAGTACAAATTTCCATCAGTGGCTCGGAGTCTAAATTTGTGTATGACAATAGAGACTCGCCCAATTCCTCAATTTCACAGTGGGACAAACTTAAACATAACTGGTGAAATGTAAGAGTGTACTACACTCCTTTGCCTAACTCTTCGAGGATTACAGGTGTGATGTTACGCAACATTACGTCTGTAATCCCCCAAGAGGTAGGGAAAAAAGTGTGTTACGCTCGCACGATTCCCCAGTTACGTCTAGGACCCACTATGGAAAAGTTTATGAGTCTATCGCCATACACAGAGCACAAATTCAAACTCTGAGTCAATACGCACGTACGCATGAGTGCACGCATGAACGCACACTCACACCTATATGTACGTAAAAGCGCACGCGACTGTATCTAAGCACGAATACACACTGACACACACAACCACAGTATTCACACACACGTCCATCCACAAACGTATAAGCGCACACGCAGATGCGGCGGGCTACATTAAATACACAGAATTGTACATAAAGTTCATACTAGTGCTATAAAACTTCTAATGCTCGACAAGGTGTGTCACCGGGGTAAAGCTCAATTGAGCCTTAACTAGCCGGTAACTGAGTCCTTACGACTTGCTCTTGTACTCGTATATATTTTGACTTCGACAAAACACTTGCCACGCACTCCACGCACGTCACGCACAGGCAGTATACTACAGCGTAGCAACATCGTCAGCAGGTTTAAAAATACAATAATTATATTAACAATACATGCCTCTGCAAAATGAAATGATTTGCAAATAGCTACACACTCTTGAGAACCGAATTTCACGTTGCTTTGCAGTAAAAGTAAATCACATCTGTTTTAGCATCACTTTATTAATATTATTGAGTCTGTAAAATATGACTATACTATGTACTTCCACACACATGTATGTGCATATTCTGTTGCAGCGGCCTTTGCGAAGTTTAAAATTGTCCTTTCAGATCCGGCGCTAAGCTTTTGTGCTTCAAATAATACATACTTTATTGAATAAAATTTTCAGCAAAAATTGTGAGCATCAAAACGACAATGATTGATGTTAATCCATCTCATGTTGTGAGCACAATTGTAATAATATGAAGTAGGAATTTGATAACTAACAATTAACGATTATGTCACGTAAAATCACGTGTCTGATCGCCGAAGGGGTAGACAGAGGAGTATAGTACACTCCCACGTTCCACCAGTTACGTTGGCTAATTGACGATTACGACAGGAAAAATTCAAATGTAATAATAAAATTGCACCAAAACAGTATGCACCACGCTGCCGGTGTACCGTATACATTAATAAGGTTACATTCGGTACACTGCTTTTCGGACGGAAATTTCTGTAGTCAAAGGAAGTAGCTCTCTAACGTATGTTGATATCAATATAATTTCTCCTTACAAAGGAAATTCTCCAGTCTTGACAGGCGAGAGAGTCATTCATTACATTGGCGTTCACTATGAACGCAGCTCACAAATGTCGTCACGCTTCTATGAACTCCAATGAAATTCAGTCATTTCATATTCCTTCTGCTGCAAGAGTTTTGCATGCCACACGTGCATTTATATAAGTTACAGCGTTCAACGCGAGTTAACAACTTAGCTTACAATCGGCTTACGAAGTAAGCTTTAAAAAGCGTATTATTTAACTAGGTCCAGCCAGCGGAACAGTATTGAGGGCCGGAGTCGTGCACTTTTATATCAAATCTTTCACTTTACCGAACGCTACATTTTCAATTGAAATACTCGTACATACAAGTATGTTAAATCTCTCTGCCCAATCTCATTGGTCATGAAGGTTGCAAACGTGACTATTGATCGGGAGACTCTGGGTTCAAATCCCGGGCCGGGCACTAATGGATTTTTCTAATTTAGGTTTTCTAGTAGTAATTTGTACTTTGGAAATATGTCCGTTGCATGGCAATAGGCTCAGTAACTGGTGAATCATGGATATGTAATACATTCTAAACAGATCGATTCCATTGTAACTAAAACTTCGCACTACGCATTGTTTAACTAATTTTAACGAACGACTTCGTACTTCAAAGCACATATCAAACAGTTTTTTTTATGACAAACGTCATAATATAATTCTTAATATCTTTGACACTCTTATATGTATATTTGTATCGTTGTAATATTTTTTTGCCTCTAAGCCGTCTCCGAAATATGCTGCCTCGGAACACCGCTGTGGAAATAAACTAAAATCGTCCTCTCTCATGTTGACCGATTTGGATATTCCCGCAAATATGCAAAAGCGACTGATTGGATTATTTACTACCTTCCAGCAACTAGTATCAATTCAGTCGGAAAGGCGTAGGTAATGAAACCCTCGATCCCATATTCGCCGCGAAAAAGTCGTTCGTCTAAGTAGGTATCCTTAAAACAAACTTCGCGTTTTCGTTGAATATTTCTTCATGTTCACGATCGCTTAAATTTGTAATGAAAAAAGAAACAAACAACTCCCTTAACCAGTAAAGAGAGAAGAACACATACCTATATACATATAATACATATATTCATTAGGTACGTATTTTGAATTTAGGTCTCCAAAAATATTATTAATAGTTACTAAGAAGTAAGTTAGAAAAATACAGAAATAGTGGCTTCATCTGATTGAGAAAAAAATAACACTTTTGCGCTAGAAATGCCGCTGCTATAATCTAGCATTAATATGTGTATGACGTGAACAGTGTATGTGCGCCGTTGTATAGTTTATTTGAATGTATGTACAATTGTACATATTTCAAGAGAGAATGTTAAAATATTCCTTTTCGTTTCATGTTTATCCATGTTATGAAAATTTCGAAAACAGTTAACGTTCTAATGTAATATTCACGATATAGGTATGCGTTGCGAGTCGCGACGACAACCTGTCACAAGTACGTTACATGTTTCTTACTACGATACATTGGACGAAAGCTTCAAAATTGTCACGCCACAAATGTGCGGTCGTTTAATTTTCGCATCGCACACGCCCCACGCATGTGCAGGCAATCAAAGCTAATATACAGCGGTGTCGATAATAGCATGGTCTGTGTAACATGATGCGTTGCGTTTTGCGAACTGCAATATTCAAAATTTGATAAGTAATATCAGCTAGATATGTTATTGCGTATGCAGCGAAACGCAGGTTTAATATAATAAAATATTAACTGCAATACGTGTTGCAAGTCGCTGTGTTATATATATTTTAAGACGAAAGCTGTAATATTGCGAAAAGAGATATTACGATTTGAATCCTGTGAAGCTTTAGCGACCGCTGATTATTTGCAGTAAATCGCAATAAATTTGTATCTGAGTTAAACAGTTCGTACAATTATTTGTCCTCCCAACTACATTCAATACCTCAACTCGTAGCTACGAATATACTATCAAAGTCAAAGGTTAAAGCCCCAGTAGCGATATAGCTATTGGACTGTAAATTAATATATGTATGTATAATTTTCCAATCTTAACTGACTGAAATACTTATTTTAATAACTGTTGTCGAAGAATAATAACAGAGCCAACTTTAACCATCAAATTGCTATATTCAATACTATAGCATAACATATTTCAAAAGACAATCTTATCATTAATCGCCACACCTCGACTGATTCGTTGGTCTTGTTGGTTTTAAGCCCGACTGCCGATCGAGAGGTACTGGGTTGAAATCCCGGGTCGGGCTCTATTATGATGCTGCGTATGTTCTTGCTACCTTAAAAACCTTACCTTACTTACCTTGTTAACTTAGACAACCTTACAAACTATAATTTTTTTAATACAAATACACTGTTTTGTAGTCGAAATATATTCACTTTGGCAACTTCCACAGTGGCTAGTTATTACACTCCCTCGTAATACCAATGAGTAGATTTAAATTCGTGAAAGAAAAATCTTCTATTTGATATAGGTATTTATCTTAAATACGTAAATTTTAATTACAAGTATATTTAATGTAGGGAATGACAAATATGTACTTAATCGGAAATAGAGTGGACTTTTGTACAAACAAATATCAATAAATATTCACATATCGCTTTGCAACGCATTGAAACCGAAGTCGTTGGAAAAGCGGCGTATTATATAAATGTTACTTATGTCCGGTAATGATCAATGGATCCGATCAAAGGGATACCAAGGAAACGCGTGTACTGGTACGCTAACGAAACATCGGTAGAGCGACATTATGAGCTGAAGTTTGTACAACGTGCTGCCATCGAACGACAGTGTTAGCGTTAGATCCGGCCGGCTTTACCTCCTCGTGTACGTTACGCACACAAAGCCTGAGGGCCTGTACGGCAATCACAAAGATGTCACGTGTGGTCAAATACAATCTCGAAATGTTCACGTTCAAAGACTGATTGCGGTGAGCTTTCATTACATGTGTAGCATGTATTGAATGTGTTGTATCGATAATAATAATTATTATTACCACAAAACCAGCATGATAGAATAGGTTTTATGAATATTATTTTGGTTTAGTTCGTTAGAATACGCATTTAACAATGTTCACTGTCATAATTTACGGTCAAGACAGTACTATGAAAATCTATTAAAATTAACATCGGTGGGCGATTTCGACATTGTTATTCTAATGTGAAAATATGCGGCGTGAAAATATGTAAATTCTTTAAACATTTAACTTATTATATCACATATTAAGTCCATGTTGTGTGGGCAGCTCTTGAACAAGATTAATTAAAAATGAAATCTGCATTCGTCTTATTCATATTAATGAAAGATGCATTTCATATCCATTCCCCACTATATTTTAAAACACGGGCCATGTGCGAGTGGAGCGTGTGTAATTAAAATTCCTTCAACACACAATGCATGCTCAGTGGCGGTTTTTCTTGATGCACGGAAAATTTTGTGCGCGTGAAAACATTGCTTTGTTTCCTTCATATGTATATGTATAAACTTTTGTAAAATTCGCTTTGGTCGCCTAAAGCACCGTTTTAAATAAATAAATCAAATAAATAGTTTTGTTTCCTACATTGCACATATTCAAAAAACTTTTTGTATAATTTAAATTGGACGTCCGGGGTTGCCATTAAATGAACTAGTTTGTAGTTTTACAGTAACGTGAATAATTTGGAGATATTTTATTGCTATGCTTATTTATATTTATGTTGATATTTAAAATATTAATGGCAGCCGTCGACGGATTTCACGAGCACCGACAGACTCGCGTCTTGCACAAACACACGGACATACTCTCACCCTAAACACATATCGCCTCCGTTCCGTCGTGGATACAAAAGGAACAGGTAAGGACGTATTTTCAATTTCCGTGTTCCAAAGGTGACTTCACTTCCTCGTGCGGAATTTATGGCAAATGTTACCAACGTGTATTCAGCGTGCACCAATTGGTCTATTGCTAGGCACCTTTACGACTGCAAATTACGGAAGTTAATATCCGGCTGTATTTTCCTTTACAATACAATACTAAAAGGTTTCTAATATTCAAATCAGATTAGTAGTATTAGAATGCAGTAAACTGCCGTTTTATCACTTTGAGCAATTGAAAAATTTTGAGCAATTAAAGAATTTTTCAGTTCGAGAAATTTTGAGGCACTACACTTATCTTCCTGAAGCCGATATGTTCTTCATTTTGAATGTCCAGTTATTTTGTACAGCCTAAGTGAATCGATTATACCAGATTATATCAGACTATACCAGAGTGTACTAGATATACAAGACCAAATAGATTATGAGCCTATTGCCATATACCATCTACTTGTTAATTTTAAATTTGAACGTGGTAAGGGTGTTGAGTTAATGAGTGCGCCATAGCACACTATACCGTGGCATGATCATAGATCGCTACGTGTGAAACATTGATAGAGTGAGTGTGAAATGGGAGTGTTTGTTTTTAGATATTATATATTTTTTGAAACATATTACAGATAAATTATAGCTGCATCTCCATATAAACTTTGATCATACCAAATATGCGATATGTCTAATAAGGGGTAGCTACGAAATTTCTCTTCGTGCATTATTCCTACACCTACATGAATGTATTCATGAATCACAGTGAATAATCGTGAGTCTTATTCTTATGATCTCAAATTAGGCAGAACCTGGACCGCTGTATTCGGACAGGTGATAAATATATAAGTAACACGTTTCAAAAATTAGCTACACAAAAATAAACTTTCGAGAAGTTTCTAACGAATTCTGGACAGTACCGTCTAGAATGCATTTGTAGTTGCGTACAGATTTCAATCTCCAGCGTATTGTAGCAGTTCACATTATTTTTAGAGTAAACATTACAACACCAGAAATTGAATTGAAATTAATTCCAGACAAACCCCACAGCACTTACCCAGATACTCCGTCATATCGTCCGGTGGTATTCCCACGTTGAACTCGCCCATAAGATCGTAAAGCTCCCTCAAGTACTCGAGTCGTTCTTCGAGCCGTGCCACTCTACATTCCAGTCCCTCTAGCAGGAAATTGTAGGCCACCAACTCCCCGGCAGACTCGGGCTCCTTAGTTATGTCCTCGTTGATGGATTCTATGCCGACTAGTATGTCGTCGATACACTCGCGGCCAATGCTGTAAAATTTATTGAGAATTTTTGTGATATCTAGAAGTTAACTTCTTACAGCTATTGGATGTCTTTGAATATTTACAAATATGCATGTATCAAATCAGCCTGCGTCGTTCCTCGTGTACTACACTACTGGATTTTTCAAGTGTCCCTAAAACAAATAATTACCAGAGCAATAACACTGCCAGATAGAGGTTATAATAAAAAGTTGAATGTTTATAATATTACCCGTAAAATAGAGAAAGAGAAAGAGTACTAGTACTAAATAGTTTCCCTAAATCATCATCATTATATTCATCAACCTATTGAAGTCCACCGCTAGCTTCCCCTGAGGGGATATGCCCATAATCCTACTAGATTTTTTTTTATTAAAAATAATTGATAATACGACGCGTAACAACAACAGTTGCAACATTTGATATCACGTAATATCACGCTGATAATTCCTGAAGAGGTAGGCCAAGGAGTGCAGTGCACTCACGTTTCACCAATTACGAGTACGTTAATTAATTAACCAATTCATTTACATCCCACTATGGAGTAGGTGGTGAGCCTATAGTCATACACCGGGTACAGATCCAGGCTCCATCCACCAGAACAAAATTGAATTAAAAAAATTCAATAGTGCCCGACCTAGGATTTGAACCCAGGACGTCTGGATCGGTAGTCACGCTTGCAAACAACGCGACCAACGATGCAGTCAAATAATAGTAGATTTGATTAATATTATTTTTTTATCATAAATGTTTTGGGCTTAAATCACAGAAAGTTATTTATGACAACTTACTCGGGTGTTACCGTAGCAACAACATCGAAAAGTCTTTTCGGTTGCGGACGGAACATTTCCTGGAAAGGACTCAGGCACAGAAATAGTACACCGAGAGGCTGGTAGCTGACCACCTCTTCAATGGCCTCCATTTGCTTCACAAATTTGTCGCAGAGGCGTCTAAACTCACTTACGTCTCTTTCCTGCACGATAGTATTCACATCAATTTCGTGCGCTTCCTTGAAGTTATTCATAAACGCAGTCATCCGCTGAAGGAACGCCCAAACAGTCTCGTACCCAAACTGAATGGCGTGCGGTATAAACGCTATGTCATCAAGCATGTTCTTGTCTTGATTCATCAAGAAATACAAATTCGGCGACTGACCAGCCGACCACTCCACTTTCTTACCCATTATGTTCGGTTGAACAAAGATCTGAAGAGTTTCATCATTCAGAAAGTTGTGGAATGTTCTCACGTACTGCTCCCAATAATCTGTGATCTTTTCCAAATATGAAGAGACAACTTTTTCGCTGGGATTCAGCTCGACTTGACCACTGGGTAGGATATATGCATCAACTTGAAACAAAGCCCACTAAAGAGGAAAATAAAATATAGACGTTGTAATCCTCATTTCATTCAATCAAAATTTCATGCTCATGTTTTAAAAGAAAAATTGCGTACCAGAATTCAAATAAAGTGATTAAAAGTCGGAAAGAAAAGTTCGTCATTGTGATCAAGAACATCACCTGGAACGTTGATTCCATAAACTTTAATATAATTTACTGATGTTTCTGAATCTAGCGTGATTACACAAAGATAATGATGAATGCCTCCAGTCTATTACATAAGGCACCTGTCATGATGATATATTAGAATTATAATTACCTTGCAAGTGTCTGTTTCGCGGGGTATCACCTCAAGTACCTCGTCGACTTCTGTGCCGGCTAACAGTGCGGGCGCAGGTGTGAACTCCACATGCCTCCGAAGCATTTCCGCCATCATGTTATTGGAACGCTTTGTGAGGCTGTATAGCATGTAATTCGTCATGTAGTCCGTTAGTTTTACGAAGCTGCGGATAGAAAAGGTAACAATCAGTTATCTAAAACTTATTCTGATGTTCTGTGCTATTGTCGCAAGAAAAAAGCAAATGTAACATTACGCCTTTAATCCTCGAAGAGGTAGGCAGAGGAATGCACGTAGTACAGTCCCACGACGCATCAGTTAGTTACATTTATATCCCACTAGCTGACCCGCGAACTTCGTACCGCCTAACAGTCAATGAAAAAGGAAAGTCAAAGAAAAACATGCATTTTCTATATTTTAGAACCATAAATAGTTACAGAATGAATAATTTCTGC
>DWTO01004953.1:0-11096 GCA_018244755.1 Jemadia pseudognetus
CATCGTGCCGGTAATCGCTGCAGAGGTAGGCAGGAGAGCATAGGTATGAAACTCTCACGTTTTACCCGTTACGTTTACGTCCTACTACAGAATAGGTGGTGTCTATTGTCATACACTGGGCACATATCCAGACTCTGAGTCACTACTAAATTGTTATCTACGTTAGAAATAACTATTTGTAACAAAATTTTGAAAATATAATTGTTCAAATTTCTCCAATCAATTATTACACATATGTATATAAAAACTATTAAATAAATTTAAACCAAAATAGCTTGAAACTTTTAAACTATGTAAACACAAATTGAATTGGTATACATTCATCTGGTTTCTCCCTTATTTGCAAATATGTTTACAAATGTTTTTACAGAACATTCCCCATGTACATTTTTATGCAGAAATCTCCCGGGCGGCATAAATAATATTTTTTGTAACATAACGTAAATTAAAACCAAGTATATTCTCACAAAAGCGACACCTCGTTAAAATACCGGTTGCTATCTAGATGCAACTATATGATCTAATTGTTCAATTGCCGCGGACTCGAACCGGTGACCGAGATAGCCGAGCGCGGCAACTAACGGTTCATCGGCTCCGATTTACTTAACTTTTATATATTTGCAATTAAACGGTTTGCGCTTTAACGTTCCACGTTAACGTTTACGTTAGCGTGTCATATTGAGAATTTTTTAATATGTTGCGTGTAGTAAACTTTTTTGTATTGTATTATTTTGCATTGTATTATTTTGCATTGTATTATTTTGTATTGTTAATTTCACGTTATTATTATGTTACAAGACTGTAATATGTTTTATTTTTTTCTGGAAAAACCTAATAGGTAGACCGTTTTTTTTGTGTAGAGAGTAGCAAAGGAGGTTTGCTTGATATCATCCATAGAAATCTGCAACAGTTTCGAACAGGATTGTAGGAATTGGTTCCTATACTGTATGCGTCTGTACTTCTCAGAGGATATATACAGAGCAGTAATAGTAGCAGAGGAGATACAATTCACCGTACGTTCCACCACCATGTTATGCGTCCCACAATTGAATAGGGGGTGAATCTATTGCCATACATCGAGCACGAGTTCAGAATTCATGTCACTATAGCAGTCACTAGTCAATTTTAGGTTAGAAAAATTTAACAATACTTTGCATGACCCGAAAATCGCACCGAGGATATGTGATCAGCAGTCCGCTTGCAACCACACGACCAACGGGTTAGTCAAGTAAACAGCTTTAAGCAGACAATTTACTCTCCAAAAAAATTCTGTCACAATAGTTTTATTTTTTATCAATTCTTTATTTGTATATAACTGAACCCTCCTCCTCCCAAATGCTTCGATCACAAAAAGTATTCTTTATATGAAGAATAAAACTGCCCAATATAATTTTGTTTTACTATTGAGTTATCAACTTATCCAATGTATATTAATTATATAAACATATTAATCTTTCTCAAATGCACTTCGAACGTGAAAATGTAATAGAGCACTAGAATTTTTGACATTCGGCATACACATATAGACATACGTTTCTGTAAAGTGAAACGACACCACCAACGGTCAACTTCGGAATGGGTGACCGTTAATGGCGATAATGAACGACCAACTAATATCTACATCCATTTATGAACTATTTAAACTATTTAATGGAGTAATCTCCGACTTCCCCCAATCGCAATGGGAGACCGTTAATGGGCCAATAATGGGTTACGGATAATAATTAAGCCATAAAATTTTACATTGGCCATCCACACAATCATATTAATCTATACGATATATGATGTTTAGCCACTGGGGTTTAATTTTTACGACCATTTCCGTTCTTGAGTAGGCTTGTATTTCAAGGGCCCCAAAAAATTACGATTATGTGACAATAGTTAAGTCTTCGGATGCCTTAAATAATGGAAATAAACCCCCAGGGGAGGCCTTTTCCAGCAGCGGGCTGCACCAGGCTGACAATGATGATGCCTTAAAAGCAATTTTGACATTTGACACAAACATTGGCTATTAATCCATTTATCCACCAATCTGCGTTGGAGCAGTGTGGTGAAGTATGCTGCAGGCTTCTCCCAGTGACATTACAGGCAGTGGGAAAGAAATGTTTTTGTCTACGCAATTTAACGAGATTACCCAAATGTTGAATTAGCCTTACCCTTTTATGAATTCCTTAACAAGGTCCCCAAAATACCGTTTGATTATGAAACTTAAGTTTATAACTCTCCTGAGACACGGCAACTTACAAGATGAATAGAGTTCAGACATTGTTTCAAGTTGACAATGAGCGACATTGTCCATTACGTAGGAGTCGTGAAACGTTTAGGTCCAATTGTGCAAGTTAATTTACATAGGGTCGATACACACAATCGTTCCCTTTTGCCATGTTTCTGAACGTGCTCGTCTATTAGTCCCAGTGCGAGCTTCTACTATACTGATACCAGAAAGAGTGTATTCAATACTGAACTTATTGGGTAAGAGAACAGATCAGATGAGAAATTGCTTAACAGGATTTATTAATACTCTCTGCTTTGGTATTAGCTCCAATCTGCTTTGGAGCAGCGCGGTACAGTTGTGCTTCAAGAAATTCACAGTTGCAGGGGAGACCCGTGCGAAGGAATAGGGCATCCAAATGATTGTTTTCAATCCGGATAATTGTGTATAAAATAAAGTAGGTACCAATTTGCATTATTATAACTTGAATTAAAAACAGTACATTGTAGACATCATTATCATTATTACGCTTCGGTACTTTCACTGTTGATTAGTTGTCTCCGAATGAATAGGATTAAGGTTATAGTCAAAGTAGTAGGTGATTGAAAGTTTGGATAATGGCATCGGAGCGTGATCGGATCTACACTGGACGTTACTCTGTAGTGTGTACGCACCCTTAGCTATGGCTCCTTGTTGTAGATAACAGAAACTGATTATAGTAGTTATGTTGGATGCGAACTGTTTCTCCGAACTGACAATGAGTGAATCTCTGAGCTTAATCTATTAAGATTAAGAAGATATTGGAAATGATCTAGTTTGTGACAACTCTAACTTGCAGGAACTGATCTTCCATTTTTTATAAGTTACGTTTAGTTACATACTTGAGTTAACCCAAAGTCGTCATTACAGATTTCCAATACAAAAAATAATGATTTGAATAAGTTAAAAGGATTCAAAAAATATGAAGGATACGGAACAAAAAAATATGATACCTCAAGATCCCCATTGAAATAGATTTTATTGAATGACACTTTATCAAGCAGATATGGTTATCAAAGATCGCGCCGCAAGAGATAAGGCGCCAAAACAAAACACCGGTAGAAGAAAAAACATCCCCCACGTATCCTTACGACCGTTCCGCCTTCACAATGACGTACGTTTATTCTCTCGCATCCATGTATCTCAGCGAGAGTGAAAGGGACGGTAGATACGTGACAAATGTCACGCTGTCCCAGGTATGTTCCATGCTTGAATTTATTCGAACGCTAGCTTTGCGCGGGAAAGCACGTAGTTCGAAGCGCGGCGTTTTGCGAACTTTTAAAAAGTTTCGAACTATGGAGTACTGATTATAAAACAAAAACGTATAGTGCAAAGGAAATAAAATATGAAGGATTTTTCTATATTTCTTGCGAACACGTGATAATGTGTTTAAGTGCGACAGTTGGATTTTAAAAGTGACAGGAAGATCCCATTGTTCAGTGTTCAGGGATTTCTTCAAACCCGGGAGCGATTGAATTGGTGAGTTTTTTTTATGTAAAGGTATTCGAGTAACCACTATATCTTTCTGGACACAAGATAGCTTGTAAGTTTATGCCACGCTCAATGTGTCTTGCAAGTTTTATATGTATTGAAACTCGCGAATTTACTGAATGTTAATAGCCATGTGCTCATCTAGAACATGAAAAATATTGAATTTTAGTTTATTATCGGATTATATAAATTGCACTATTCTTTTATTATTTTCTTTTATTAACTATATACAGATAACCGTATTTTATAACTCGTATATTAATGTAACAAAATTGCCAAGAATTCGTGTCGGGCTCGTTTCAAACAATCTTACAATCGATCTCTAAATTTACAATTCTTTAAAATTTCTAAACATTTATTACCACAATGTAATTGCTTTTAAAACTAACTCGAACTTTTCCCTCAATTCTGAAGGGTACTTGACTTTACTGGCACTCTGTTAACGGAAGTACCTACTTCAGAACCTCCCTTTGTAACCTAAAAGCTCCACCGCAAGTAGCGCTACGTGCAAAATAAGGAAACCTGCGCAAACGCAACTTTAACAAAATATTTTGGTTGCAAGTTTTACATGATATATTTCGAAGAAGTTCTTAAGAAATTTAAAATAAAAACAAAAATATATATTACAATTTTTAACAAAATTACATGACCTTTTCAACGAGACAAATATTTCATTGCTTTATCCGACATTGTTACCTACATACACATACAGTAAGGTTACTAGAATCCATCGGCCTTAATACAAACATGTATTCCTACACGAAGATACCTTAAACTTTAATCGTTGAGTCACTCATTTTATACCTGGCTCACTATCATTGGAATAATAAAATCAACTCAAAAACTTTTCTAACGAGTTCTTTGAGATATGTACATATATATACCGAAGTTGAAATATCGATGTGACTATTTTTAACAAGTCATTAATTCTATAAGTTGTACCCTTTTTGGGTTCTTTAGGATTGAAATCTTTAAAGCAATAGTTACCTGGGGGCATCGATAGAGTTAGACAAACCCGTCTCTTCTCGCCGTTTTGACCCTGTTGGGTTTTTTGTGTGAAATGTAACCAGAATACTGTGTTAACTTAGGATAGCACTAATATTTGATTTTGATTGAAAAACCCCTGCGTTCTTAACGTTGTGTTAGATACGATTTGTTCTGGTATTAAATTTAACCGGCTTCAATTTTTATATAAAAATATAAAATATTTACGGACTATATATGGTGGATTCAATATATTAAGTTTCGTTGCACTATGAGGATAATAAGATATAATAGTGTGGACGTTATTATTTCTTACTATTCACATAAAAGTGAAGTTAATAACATTTGTTTTTCGTAGTTGAAGTCCGACATTCATTTCCGTAATCAGACGGTTGTAAGATACAAGCATTCTTACTTAAAGGGTAACGTAATGCTGTACGTACGCCTGTAATCCTCGAAGAGGTAGACAGAGGAGTTTAGAACACTCCCACGTTTCACCAGTTGCGTTTACGTCCCATTAAGGAATAGATGGTGATTCTACTGACACAAACCGAGCATACCTTTATACATATCCAGACTCCGAGCCACAAGTAGATAAATGTAATTTAGAAAAATCCAATAGTGCACGATCCGAGAATGGAACCTAGGGCCTCCCGATCGAATGTCGCGCTTGCAACCAACACGATCAAAAAGGCAGTCAATTCTTACTTTAAGTTAGTTAATATGTTTTAATATTCTCTCTTCATTAAGCCTTGTGCGGAACGAAATTAAAATTCAGTTCGACTTTACCGTTCCGACCACGTGTTAACCACACCATAACTAACAAACATGGGCATGGTTAATGTAAACCAAAGTAGGGAAAATTTAAATAAATTTTGAAAAAAAGGGCCCTGTCACATTTACCCATATTATCCATATATTTACATTATAATGTTATTAAATTTCCATATTTCTATCCCTTCATAGAAGCAACGAGTTTAAGGGCACAAGCTAAATTTGTACTTTGTTTAGTACAAAATTATGCTATGTTTAAAAATCTACAGCGTTGGATGTTCATCGTAGTTTATTTTCATTTTTCCAAAACTGTTTTGAAAACAATATATACAGTATAAATAATCAAGTACTTATAGAATAATGAAATTAAATAGTATTAGATGTATACAGATGTAAATATTAACTGTTAATATACACGTATACGAACCTCAGCAAGTAATAGTTTTTTTTGCAAGCCGACCGCACTTTCTCTATCGCGGAATCAAGTTGTAAAAGTCAATGTGATCAAATAAAAAAATCATATAAGAGCCCTTGCACACTCGTAACGAGGCACAATAAAACAATGGACCATAACAACCACTTCTCACGCGCTTAAAATATATCGGGCTCACCTTCGCGGGTCAGTTATGCCTTTAATTAGGCAGACAGAGATCGCTATATCAAATACTCAAAGTGAGATAGAGAGAGATGTTTAAATAGAATATTGTAAGGCACCCTTGCAGTCAGCGGAGCGTAAGCAGATTTTTTGCACGATTTCGAACCTCCTTTTTTAGTTTTTTTCCAGCCAGTGTGAGAACTAAGCTTTTACAGTCTAGTGCATTCGCCTTCATTGGATTTTAATTTTTTTCTACCATCTAACGTCTGTAACACATCTCTGGCATAAAATAATTGTAAACGCGAGACACAGGAGTTGGTTAAGCTTTAATATATTTATTATATCTTCAAATTCGACAATGTTTTTAGTAAACGCGCCTTCATTATTCTCTGCCATTTCTATATAATATACACTATGATTTATTTTAGTTATGAAACCTAAATCGTGTTATTTTAAGCATTAAAAATATACATTATACAATAGTTATAAACGGGGATATACGACGCGGTGTGCAAAAATAAAGTAAATTTATTTTGTGTTTATATGATACACACAATAAAAATATTAATATCTTAGCAAAAATCACACATGCCACTAGCACAGCCAGTGCTGACCCACGAGCATTTGTTCTGATTGGAAATCGAATCCAAAACGCTCTATCCGGCAGCCCACTTCACTAGCTACTCAATGAACAGGCCAGACTAATCATATTTATAAAATACGACTTGTTTAAACAGTCTCCACCCCACTGACGATAACAATAAGCAAATATAACTATTTTTTCTAACACTCGTGATCAACCCTTCCGCACTAATCTAGAGTTGCACCACATAGAAAATATAGGCACAGAGCTTGTCGACAAATAGAGATAATATAAGCCTCAAAATCGGTTTCGTTTTCTTTACCACTAATTCTATATTTCTAGAGTATTATTTTGTCCAGATACGCTAGTTTTAAAATAGAAGTCGGGGAAGATGCCCCAGTTTAATTCCCAAGGTTACAATAGTTTTCGGAACTGATACATAATAACGTAACGTAACATCATGCCCGTAATCCTCGCAGAGGTAGGCAGAGGAATATAGAACACTCCCAAGAGTCATCAGTTACGTTCATGTCCTACCGTGTAAATAGGTGGTGAGCCTATTGTTATTAGAAACATTTAGTAGTGCCCGACCCGGGAATTGATCCCAGGACCTCTCGATCGGCAGTCGCATTTGCAACCAACACGGCCAACGAGGCCCTCAACATAATAAGATTATACATAACAAATTTATTTAATTTTTGATACGTATGTACTTAATGTGTTCGTATTTTATAATACATATAAATGTATTAAAAACAAAAATATAAATTATTTTTCCTTTTAGAATCACTCCTACAATTACAAAGTATAACTGATTTTTGTATCTTGTAAATAGCCTGTTGAGTTCGCCAACGGAAGAGATTTGAGACAAAAGTACTTAGTGCCTCCAAACGAATGGGGTGCTCGAGACTTCCGATCGTTAACCGAACCATAAAACTGTCACATACTTATACATATTGTCATTGTAATTTATTTGTTATGCAATTCCGAGGAGCAGTTTGTTAATTATAAAATAGTTCGTCGGGGCGAGAGAAAACTAATTTGAATTTAATGCAGGTACGAATTAACAATTAATTTAAACAATTGTACTGTGAAACAGTTTTTATCTTGTTATTACATAACATCACTCCTTAAACTTTGAAAAGGCAGGCACGGCAATGTAGGATATTCCCACGTTTCACCAGTTACGTTTACGTCATATCATGATATAGGTCGTGAGCCTGTTGTTTTTCTATTATTATCACTGATAATAAAAATTTATTTCAAATTGATGAAATAATTTAAATAACACAATAATTAATGATATTTCTACATATTAATGAAGTAATTTATTAATTAGCCAAGTGTTGTATGTTATTTATATCCATTTTATTTCTTTAGGGATTTTTGAAAAGTTTCAATTACGTTCCTGATTTAACTTTGCTCAAGGTTCATTCTTTTCTATCTGTAAAGTTTAGTAACAAATAATTAGTACACGATGCAAGATGTAAAGTTTAATATAAACTTACAAATAATGATCGAGAGTCGGTCATTCAAAAACCGTCTTCCTGAAACGACTTTAAAAACGTGATTCTATTAAAATTGTACTTGCACCTTTTCTCACGTGCACACACCGACAGGGAAACACGAGTGGACTCGTATAGGGTTTTACGAAGTGTAATAATAAACAAACTGTATTAAAGTGAGCAGCGAAGGGGTGACGGAAGGATGGAATTGAATAATGCAATAAATCAGTCTTTACATTTCCTCTTCCAAACGAATATGAGAACTCCGAACTCATCGTTTCTGATATTAATGTTTGAAGTAAGCGCTACATAAAATTAGAAATTTCAATGGTTCTGTGTAAGTAGAGCGGTTAACTTAATGTCGAGATAGTTAATATACATAGTTTACAGAATTATGTAGAGGCAGTTAATAGCAACTTAAATAGAAACATTGAAAAATATACTTTGTGTGGAGACAATAAAAAAATTGTTATGTGGAGCTATATTGAGACAATTATGCAAATGTTAATATTGACAATTAAGTCAATGTTATAGTAATGCTTATTTGCATAATCAAATGCTTTACAATATGTGTTTATGACATATTATTCTCCAACCACAGATTATATTTTTTTGAAAAAAAAGGGTTATATACATATATTATAGTATCTAACGTAGCTTCTCAAGATCCACAATACCCCCTTCACAGCTTACTTAAGAACAATATAAAAGATATAAGACAAATTTGGGGGTATCAAAGTGTACTCCATGAAAGGAAACGGCACAACGGAATGCCAACGGACGTACCCAGGAAGCGAATTAACTGATACAAATCAGTCGCTCAGAGTAGGTACAATTTCTTCAAGACCTTCAAGACATAACACAATTTGGAACTAAAATAACTGTTTCTTAGTATACAGTTGATATAAGGATAATTTAGGATTAGTCAATTCTGTTGTGACGTCATCATTCTCAACTGATTATCATCATCACCAATTGAAGACGACTTTCTATCACCACGATAGAAGATATGGAGCACACTGAACCACGATCTACGAGTACGGTTGGCAGAAAAGTAGATTACTAGACTATTTTGCGGGCTATTTTATAATTAATACACCTTTTTTTAAGACCGTGAAAAAACGTGATTTTTTACATGTTATTGAACCCTTTGTCGTGCCTCTAATGGACACAGGATTCCTCTAGATGGTCTGAATTTAGGACTCCACGTGGACGGCTGAATTCTAACCCATCAAGCTACCATTGCTAACAGTTATCATTATTGCTAATTGGAACATATTTCCTTAAATACACAAGATGGCAACGAATATTTCAAATATTGTCCGTTGATCTATTAATGGCGCTCATCGTTTTATTACAAACCCCATTAAGTTTCACACAGTTCCAATCAATGTTATTTCATAAATCGAAAAATTTATGACTTTAATCAGTAGAAAATCGCAGTTAGTGGACATAACTGATAAATGTGGTAACGCAATAATGTGCCCAGGTATTATTGTCGCAGACAAAATTATGAGTTTGTCGGATCTTATCACCATTTGTGTTTATCGCATGGGGTGGGTATGTCCCATCTTTTTCAAGGGCCCAACTTTACTATATACTATGTATTTTAATATTCCCTTAATTTTGTTATCTTTATTACTATCTTTATTATCCGTGATTATTATTAATTTTTCTGTACTGTTCATAATTTCATATCGTAAGAATGTTCCTTAAACGATCATGTTTGTTTATTATTGAAATAGAATATCCTTGTACATAAAATATAAGTACTACGTTACATCTTCTTATTCTAAAGTTAAGCAAAGGTGAATTTCCTGTAAAAGCTAACCAGAGGAGTGTAGTACACTCCCACGTTTCGCTGGTATAGGTTTATGTCCCACTATCGGGCACAAATCCGGACTCCGAACAACTACTAGAACATCTAAGTTAGAAAAATCGAATAGTCGCCGGATGTGAAATCTACTATGTTATTCCAATTTAAAATTTGTCTCTATGTAAAATAGTTTGATACGCAATTTAGTAAAAAATTCCTTTACTAAATTACAGGTTTTTCTTTCTATTTTTTATTGAGTATTTTTGTAATTATATTTTAAGTTCATCATTATAATCATCATCAGCCTATGAAAGTTTACTGTTGGACATAGACCTTCCCTGAAGGGTTATGCTAACAATCCCCACGCTGGGCATACGGGTTGGGCATCGCAGAGCACAGCCGCTCGCACCGCCTACGCTGCTGCCCACAGGTGGTCAGGGCATTCATCTGTGCTTAGGCAGGACGCGTTATACCGCGACCTGCCAGCAGCATGTTTATTCGCATCTTACGACACCCTAAATCTCAGCACGGAGTCGGAAAATTTATTGTTACTCCGCCCCGACACCGAACTTGTCGGAACTTTTGTAACTATATTTTAAGTTGCCTAGATGGAATTGGTTTAAGCGTTAAGGCCGTTAAAAGTTTATATCTAACGTGTCTATGTATTTATTTTTGTGCAACGTATTATCCTGGGTAAAAAATAAAGTGATATCTATTTATCTATATCTTTACCTATTTTTTATTTCTTTATCTAATAATATGTCCACATATACATATATACGCAGACACAGGATGATATAGTACAAGTACAAATGCAAGTGTTACCAAGTGGTCGAGTCCCAGGTGTCCGCGGCTGGTATAAATCACCCGTTCGCCCCCTGACCTACGAGTGCCGAGGATTACGGCGCGGTTCCCAAGAGCCATCACCGCAGACATTTTGGAAGGGTTCCATTTGAAATAGACGTTATAAAGAGAATTGAGTATAGTTCTGTTGGGTTCATTTATTAGGTTCAATGTTACATACATACATACATACATACCATCACGCCAGGTCCCTTGCGGGGTAGGCAGAGAGCACGGAGTGCCAAATATCTCTA
>DWTO01004954.1:0-11094 GCA_018244755.1 Jemadia pseudognetus
GGATTAAATAATATAGGTAATTTTATTACATGATTTTCAAAATGGAATGAAACGTACCTAAACGTTCTTTCATAGCGTTATATTAAAAATCTAATACAAATTTCCTAAACAACATACTGTATATTTAATTTACAACCAATAAAAAAATATTTTCGTTGAATGTTAATGTTTCCCTAGATAATACCTATAAGCATACTTTAGCGTAACGCAAATTTTGAAAAAACTATCTTTTATTAACGCTAAGTTCATTTTTACAGTACATATACTCGTATATATAATTAACGCAGGTAATTGACGCCATAATAATTGTCAAAATGTTTCGTAAGCGTTGTGCAAATCTGGATTTATTTATAGATAACATTGATAGCGGATGAGTACCTGATAAAGGATGAGCAACTGATAAAGGAAGATATAGCTCGTTATCTGTTCGATTACCATTTCGATACGTACCTACAAATGATTTCATTTCTTCGTTCAAGGTAAGAGTCATCGATATAGGTAAGTTTATTCAGAAACGATTAAGATTACGTACTACGTCAACAAAGTTCATTCTTTGGACCGCACTCGATCCAAAGAATGACCTTCCAGTCTTATTTTGCGCCTTATTTAATAGCAGCTTTTTAAACATCTTAATTCGTGCTTATTGTTTACGATATTTCTTTTTAAAGATATTTACAGTACTTGTTAGAAAATATCGAAATATATAATTTGTTGCTTAATTTATTTATGTATAAATAAACAGAAATGACAAAATAAAATGGCAACCAGTCGTACAAGGTCACTACTTAATGCATATTCAAATATCTTCCAGTAGGCCTGCTGGTGGAAAATTTGTTTATTTAATAATAAAAGCGTAATTACCGGAATGGATGCCACCTGACTTAACTGCCACTGTGATTTATCAATCTTATCATCTTCACCAATGACTACATATATTGCTCTGTAGTGTGCTCAGGATCTTTTCGATGGTAAGATCTTTCAAAAATGTTAGTCTGCTATGTGGGTCAAATACGAATCCCTCAGGGGAGGCTTTACCAAGCAATGGTATACAATAGGCTGATCATGATGACTACTAACGTTTGATTCTAATACATACAGTACAGTACAGGAATCATGTGAAGTATTTCTTGTTTCTTTCAGATATTATCAAGACCGTGTGGCTCTGAACCAGTGGTTTTTCTAGTGTACAACAAGAATACACCCAATTGTTACTCTGATATTAATTAATAGTTAAAAAATTAATAAAATCCTTTAGCCAACGTAACAATTCATGTAGCCTTGATATAATCACAGAGAAAATTCAATATCCTTGGTGTAATGATAAGTAAATAAAATCGGTAGGCAATATAAATTAAACTGTGTTTAAAATAAGGAATTATTTTTATTATTAAAATACTTTTCACGAACTATGTTGTAACAGTACTGCAATAAACATTCCATTTGTTCAAGACACATGACAAGACACATGACATGACACCCTTATGGGGCTCTAATAATAAATAAGGACTTATTGGAAATATTATGGAAATGCATTTCGAAATCACGCCGCGATCAATACCACGATCATTCTGAAACGAATAATATTTTTTTACATTAGAACGATCACATATTTAATAAAATCCCTACAAACTACAATTACTGTTGGTTTGTATTAAGTGAAAAAAAAGTTTTTGTACTTTTCGCTGAAAATAATTTATAAACATGACATGTTGGCAGATTCCTTAGATACAGTATTGCAACAATATCCATACAACAATCACCCATATTAGAGTAAGAATGAACCTGCAGTAACATTCTAACTTCTTGGCAAGGGGGAACTGACACACCACACACCCTCTAGGTATCATATCTAGTGATAAATGTATGGTCAAAGATGTTTCTGTAACTCAGGAGTCTTCAGAAAGACAAAGTACAAATACACAACACCCCCTACGGTCACAATACAAACACGAAATAAAATTATGGTAATTTGATAACAACCCAATAGTTTTGGGAGGGTTCTATGTTGTACTGGTCGAAAACTTACCCATAAAGATATAAAAAGAATGATAGAAGGTAAAATGCCAGCTTTATCCAGCCTTCACGTTGACACACTACCAAAACATCAGCATTCATTATAGTCGTCGGATCGTATAGACCTTGTCTCGACATGACTGGTCTTGTGCGGTATCTAGAACAATTTTACACAGTTTAATTATGATGTCATTTATCTTATTCTTATAAAAACCCTTATAGCCTTGACACAATACCATAATACAAGTGATATGTTGAGTCTAGTGTCCTATACAAATTACATTGTAAACTACATGTGTTTTCTTGTTGACCTTTGATTGTTATCTGTATTAAATGATTTTGCATGTATGTTATAACTGAACATATATATTTAACAAGGACTCAAAATAAACATGGAATTATGCCAATAATTAAGTCCAATTGCCAAATTCATTCATAAGGTTTCAGGATCCCTTTATATTGCTATGGACACTGGCTACAATTCAACTCTATAAGTCATTATGGCTATTGTATTTTAATAGAGAAATTTGTTTACTGGTTTCATTGTTCTAGGAAGACAAATGGCAAAATAGATGTGGTCCTCTCGCAAAGGGCTTTCAGGCTGGACAACATTAGGTAGCCGGCAAGCCAGTTATATATTTTCATTACAATACAAGAATTTGATATAATTTGTTTATAATAGACAACAAATTTAATAATTTAACCCACATCCATGTTGCATATAATGTATAACTGTAGTATCAATATTTTTTATAAGAATTTGACCATTGGTTAATGGCAACAGAACTCAATATGCTATTTAAGTATATTTTGTAATGCTTCACTTCGACTCTGTGCTATTGGGAATTGACCCTTATGGAGATAGAACTCAATGTGCTATTAAGTGAAAATATATTTTGTATACTTTGCTATTGGAAATTGGGCCATCATCTTGACTGTTATCATTAAACATATATAGTATTTACATGATCATTGAAGTAACTAATAAACCAGAGTAAATCAACATAGGTAGTATACAAATTAAGGAACTGCTTTACACAGTGAAATTCAGGAATCAATATGGCGAGAATAACATAATTTTAAAATAAATTGGTGTGTCTGCACAAGCTAACATTGAGGCACAGTTTCTGTGTTCTTAATGTGTGTAATTTTGGTTTCTAGGTTTTAAGTATTAATTGGATGCTTCATTTGCTAAATCGATTAACTTTATAAAATAAATCCTCCAAAACCGGTGTGCATGTATGAAGAAAATGATGAATGTAGAAGAGGCGCTGCAGGTATGTAAGGATAGAGCTATTTGGCACTCGGTGCTCTCTGCCTACCCCGCTAGGGACCTGGCGTGAGGATATGTATGTATGTAAGAAATTGAGAAAAATAATAAAATATGTTTTTTAAAATACTTTTTAAAAATACAAAGTTAACTGTATTATTGCAAACACATCTTTAATCTCACAAATATGTACAGTTAGGAGCTAATCATGTTGACATTAAAATTTAAAAAATGGAGTTAATCAATTTGATAAGTGAACCATCCAATTTTAAGTCTTTCCTCTGAGGTGTGAAGCTGCTTGGGCTGACATTATGGTAAGAACTCGAAAAAAGTATTTTATATTGATACCTAATACATATTTTGAAATCTAACATACTGTGTGAGTAACAGAATAATGTTTTGTTACAAAATTCAAATACCTATGGAGACTTTAGTTATAAAACGATTAAAATCTAATACACATGCTTACTATCGAGCATGGGAACCGATAAATCAAAGTTTAGAACAGTAATCTCAGTAAAAGATCACGAATGATGTCATAATGGTAAATAATGGCAACATAACCTCCTTACCTGTGTATATGATATATGATTAGGGGTAGATTTATTAATAACGTGGTCCATTCCCCTGCGATCAGGAACAATATATTAATGAAGAAATGTAACAAATATTCAGGTAACACCAACTGTAATAAAAGATAAAAATACTTAGGTATTTACTGCAAGTCAGCACAAGATTCTTTACATAGCGTATTACTCACTGGATTTAGAGTGTCACACTGATCTATTGGGTTCTTATAATCAGTTTTTAATTCATCGATCGCTATAACATGAAAAATTGAGAAAAATATGAGAAACGCATCTATTATTAGAGCTATAATATAAGAGAACGCTGAAAAGCTAAACGCCATTTTGACAAAAACATAGCTGACATTCAGACAATGTCATCTGACGCATGACATTGAAATCCAAATGGTGCTAATACTAACGGTTTTTGATAACAAATAAAATCAATTCAAATAATTACAAATTGCATAAAACAATAATCATCCATTAAAATATAAATACAATATTTATATTTATTATTGTTAGTTGTATATTATTTTTAAACTTAATTTAAAAGTGCAATTTCCAAACTAACCTCAGAAAATAAACGTCAAATATCTAGCAAATGATAAGTCACCAGCTCATGATTGATATTTCCTACAATACGAATTAAAACTGTGCGTTTTAAACTGCTATGTGAATAAATATTAAGCATTCACTTACATTTATTTGGTTATTCCAGTAGTTCGGGTTTATTGTCAACTTAAATACATACTTATTGATTTTTTATGTCATATTAGAAGTAAAATCTTAAATTATTTTAATACTATGTGCTAAGTTATTGTTCCTTTAGTTAATAATTCGTAACGACGATGATGTGGTTAATTATTTGTATAGTGGGTGTGGTACAGTGTTCTATACCAACTGCAAACGTTATAGAACATGACTTCAGAGGATTCGACGACAGCATATTATTTTCCATCAATTGGCCGGGCAAAGGAACAGAGGACTCACCTCAAGAAGAGAGCAACAAATCCACGGTAATAAATATACCTTAAGGCTATACATTTAAAAAATATTTGATTTTTTTCGAAATCTAGAAAATCACCACTTTCAATGATGCAGTATAAATAGTACCAATTGCATCTTGACTGTTGAAACGTGGGAGTGTACTACACACTTCTGCCTATCCTTCGCGGAGGATTATAGGCGTTATTTTTCGTTTATTAACAGAAACTTGAACATTATAAACTATGGCGCTAATAATCGTTTTAACAATTTCCAATTCAAGGAGTCAATGTTAGTGTCAACACACCACAAAGAGAAGTATGTGTGTCACCTGCCAGAACTTCATTCAGAAGAATCTGTAGAAACAGTGGAGTATAATGGCTTATCACCAGTCCGCTTGCTGCAGCCTCTGTTCACTCAAAAGATATGTTCATATAGACTTGATAGTTACTGGAGCTACGAGGTGTGTCATGGGCGTTATATCAGACAGTATCGTGAAGACAGGGATGGTAGGTTCATTTTTTACATTATGTATATGTAATTAACATTAATCACCACATTAGTCAAGTGGTTACATGTACAACTGCCTAGCAAGAGATCCTGGGTTCAAATGCTGGGTCGGGTATGATTAGATTTTTCTAACATAGATTTTGTAATAGTGGCTCTAAGTCAGGTTTCGTGGCCTGGAGCCTGTTGTATGGCAATAGACTTACCATCTCTTCCAAAATGGGGTGTAAATGTAACTACTGATCACTCAATAATTCTACAAGATACAGGTTGTACAATAAACATTTAAGTTCCAAAAAATGATAAGAACTAGAAAGAAACCTTATATTGTGTTTTAATGTAACAATTATACAAGAACAACATTTTTTTTAAATTTTGTTATTAATTTTGTTAATAATTTTGTTATTATTGTTATTAATTATTATACAACATTTGTTATTAATTTTGAAGCATAATAATATTAACCCTGTTACATATGAATGTAACATTATTATTTTATCACAATAAAATTGCAGATAAAAAACTCAATGTACAAGAGTTCTACTTGGGACTCTGGAAGATGGATAAACTGGCGAAACTTGAGGCAGACATGAAAACAGCTGATGAGATGAAGGAGCCATTGAAAAAAATTAAGATGGATGGTGTGAGTGTGCCATATCTGGAGATCTTAATGGATGAGGGTGTGTAAATTTCTAAGAAAGTACATTATCAGAAAAATAATTTGCAAAATTTGTCATCCTTTATATTTTTGAGAAAAAATTATATATTTGTGGAATTTAACAGTTATTATAATACAATATTCACATTAACTGTCTAAGGATAGATAAAGAATACCCCCCATGATGAATAAGACCCCATGACGAGATGTCAGGGTATTGTAAGATTCATATTAAATTTAGATATATATAGATAATCTTAATTGAATCATAATTATTATAGTAAAAATGACTGTCTGTAACTTTTCAGGTACAATATGTGATTTGAGTGGAAAGCCTCGTCTCACTAGAGTGCGCTATGTGTGTGATGTCCATGGCAAGCATGAAGTGCACTCATTCAAGGAAACTGCCACCTGCGAGTATGAGATAATAATACTGTCACCATTCCTCTGTGAACATCCAATGTTCAAACAGAAGGATGTCAGCGAGCATGCCATTAAATGCATACCTGTTCAGGGAGCGCCGGCCAAGCCAAGGAGTCTCTTGCAACAATTAGTTGATAGTGTCAAAAAGCAATTTCATACCATCAAACTGTTGGTGAGTTTGTATATACATAGCTTCATTTAATTTAATTTACTGTCACACTTTTTTTTAATAGTGCTATAGTAATTTTATTATTTTCAATCATATGAGTTATCACGTACATACCTACCAGTGCAGCTGCAGTACAAGGATTTAAGAAAACAGAATTAAATTAGGTCTTCATATCAATTTATGGCATAAACCATAGAGCATAAAATTAGCTTAGGAGATGCTTGTAGATTCTTTGTGTTGTAAATCAGTATCTGGATTTGTCTGGGATTGTGTACTTATAAAATGTATCTGGGTGTTGAATTTAAAATATATAAATATAATTGATGACATGGTAATAGAGGTAATGTTAGTAGTTTGTAAATTTACAGAATTGGGCTCCAGGCCCCCACTGTGTGATCCCTCAAGCGTAACATCTTCATAACACTTGATACCTAGATTTTTAGATGCATTTTAGTTGCAAGTTTGAAAGAAGATATGTGGAAAGGGACACAACATCTGTAACTAATTTTCAAAATTTAAAATAGTTCAAAATTGTTACATTGCCCCTTCATCCATTCATGTCTTAATTATATTTACCTACCACAACTACAACCTACAGATTTTGTTTTAATTAAAAGTAAACATTTTATGATGTGTTTTTTTTCATAGCATATTAGAGTTTAGAGCACATATATTTCGCATATTCAAATTTAAAAAATTCTATTGACAGTATTATTGTATTATAGTGTCGCCTCATAGTTCTTAGCTTGTGTATTTTGTTTTTGTTGTGAAAAATATGTTGCATATTTCCTATATGGCTAGTTGCTTGATTAATACCCATTTTGGCATGTATTCAGGAACAGGAACCCACAGATATCCTTGCCGTATTGAAATTTGAGAAAATCGATGAGGTAATTATAATTTTGTGGTATTCATAATACATTTATCATATCAGCGATTATAAATTAGTGATCTTATTAACACTTTGATTAATGACTAAAATGAACCTATATAACATGATATTAGTTGAGTGATGTGTTACCAAGATTAAATTTCCTTTGTATGCAGTATGATATTTGTATTGAGGTAAAGATCACATTTGATAAACTCATACTAAACAAGTCTAACATATCACACTGATTTTTCAATTATGTGATGGTGCCTTAAAAGACAGCTGAGTAAAGTGAGTGTTGATATAATTTCAATTGGAATTCAACTGTAACAGAATTAGTACACAATGTAACTGTGGTTTATTTTAATCTTGGATTCTATGATGAGTTATATGCCAACTAGACAGACTTTTACAGATCAAATGTTTTAAGTTTCTAGTGATTACTATTATGTTTATTATCGAATCTACCATTATCATATCTCTTTAACGATAAATATGTCTACAAACACTAATTTGTATTGAATTAGATGATAGCCTAGTTATTTAATGTATAAAAGTACATCTATGTACAGATGATTCCAATTGGAACCACCACTGCATTGTATGAAATAGTTCTTTAAACGTTTCCAGGATGGTGGTCTCAATTTCGAGTTGCACCCGCTGTCCGATGTGAGCGAGCTGACTGCGGAAGCGATGTCGAAGGTAGTTCCCAAGAAATTGCCGGTCATCTCCGACGATTCGCCGGTATGGGCGTTCCTGAGGGGAGAGAATTGCTTACATGGGGTGAGATATTTTATTATAATATGTAGATATGAAGTAAGTTATCATACAAGCATGTAGTCCATACGGAATTTCTGACTGCTATAATCGCGCAAAACATTACATCGAAATGTGATATCACATCACATTTCGGTTCAAGTGATATTATGTTACAACATCACACATCACTTCAAACATTTCTTGAGCATTATAGTTCTGCAGTGAGTCGTAAGCGGCCATTACTTTATGATATTGTAATAGAATGTTCATAAAACACTTGTCACTGACGTTTTAACACACAATTCGTAGTTAGGGACGTAAGCTCTGAGATATTTTTTGTATGCTAATGTATGTACATCACATACATACATACATACATCACGGGTGTCAAACTTAAAAGCTAACCACTCACCATCAGAAATCAGTTGTCTGTCTATCTGCCATGCCTTTTAAATGTTTTTCCTATAGATTTCACTGTCAATACTATATATAAGGTTGTAATAAAAGTAATTTTCGCTTTACTCCTGTCACCTTATATTATTTATTTATTTATTTAAACTTCTACAGCACCTTAAAACTAAGGGATACAAGGGTGTACTTAATGCCTAAAGGCATTCTCTCCCAGTCAATCCTGGGTGATGGATAGAGCATGTCGTAGGCGCATACTTCGCTCTAATAAAAAGTTACATATGGATTATATTACATATATCTACACAGACATACATATTATACCCATATTTACACATATTACCGGCAGCAAAAGCACTGTGGGGTCATGTGGTTACTGTAGCGGTAAAATGTCGGTGTCCTATTGCAAAGGAGGATTTGTAAAGTCAGTTACTAGTGTCCTAGAAATGATTCAGTTGGAACGAGTCGTGTTTCACTGTGTGTGTCCACACGTTTCTAACCGGTTTAAATTTAAGCAATAATGCATATATGGCAGTATAATGTTATAAGGCTTACAAGCATTTGTAGGCTCAATTAAGATTCTAGTATGTTCAAATTATTACCCTGAACCAATACAATACACATTTCTGAAAAGGTAAATATTATAGGCAAGGCATTATAATAGATATCTACTATTGAAATACTTTGTTAGTAAAACATCTCATATCGTGATCTTTACATTGTGTATACCAAGTAAGCAGATGTAGTATGTTTAAGATGTATTTAGTATTATGAAAAAAATGTGGTGCTAACGATAAATGGAAAATGTGATATATCAGATAATTATCTAGTTTCTAGATTGTTATTATAAACGATAAAAAGCAAATTGAATTTATAAAAATAATAATACATAATCATTTGTTTATTTATTAGGACTTTTTAGTTGGAGTTATACATACGAGTACATGTATTGTGGTAGTGGTCTACAATGTTTCAGTTCCAATACTTGTTTACATAATTTGAGAATTGTAGAAGTAACGTCAAAAGTATAATTTTTATGATTTTACCACGAGTTTAATAAACAAAATATATTTCAACTGAACGAAATTAAAAAAATGTAAAATATCACACTATTATGACAAGAAAAAGGTAATAATAAGCTTTATTATTAATTTAATTTTTTCATTGATAAAAAAGGCTTTAAATAAAAATAAAAACTTACGTGGAGCTAAACTCCTTCATATTATAACTGTTAGACATGACCGCACAACATATGCTTCGCTTGTCGACGAATTCACTGTACAGGAAAAACCATTTGTTTTTGTTTACTTGGCTTTTTATATTCTTGTCATATCCACACGCGCGCCATCTTGCATGGCGAGCGGCTGCACGTACAATGCTCGCCTGAGATCTTACTCTGTGAGATCTTTATAAATATAAATAAGGCACGCGTGGCCGTGAAGATACGATTTTGGCAACTACGTCCATCTCAAAGATACGATCTGGTGCATATCAAGGAATTCCGCGACTCGTTGTATTGCAGACTCTATTCTTGCGTGTATCACACTGCGTTCCATTAGCATTTTTTATCATATTAAAAGAAATGTTGATTTGAAATTCAATCATTGCGAATCAAAATATAGTCGTAAATGTTAGAAACTAGAAATTGATTCGTATGAGTACCGACAATTAGGTAGTAGCGACAAGGCGAGTAGCGTCAGAAATGGTCTTAAATTGATATTAAAGGAAATTGGTTTAATTTCAATTGAATTGAATAAAACTGCACGTCATGTAGCTAAGTCACAGACAGATAACTAATTATGTAAATGTATTTGTGTTTAAAGATAACATTAATTTCTATTCATTTAGAGTAAAATATAAAAATTATGAAACATAAAATGATGAGAATCGACTTTGTATGGAATGTTTATGTAGAAATGAAGCCAAGAGATTAAATACAATAAAAGAGGAAGAGGAACAAGGAATACGATCAGTTGAACTAGTAGATCTGAGGACTAGTGTTAGAATTTTTAGTGGGTACACGGTGACGACATATTACTAAGTATATCTACCTAATTTATATATAAAGTTATTATTGATATAAAACTACAATAAAAGGAATACTCTTATATTTCTTTGAGATCACAATTTAAATGAAAACTAAGACGTCTTCTTATTGACGGAATATTCGTTTTATAGTACATTGTCCTTTATCTTAAGGAAAATCTCTTGAATAACTAACTATAAGTACATATAAAGATTATTAAGAAATATTTTTACAAGACAGCAGCAAGCAGGAAACAGTTTCGAAAAGAATGTGGATGGTGCTATATTGAATTATGCTTGAGTAATAGTTTAGTATACGTTTTAGGTTGACCATTATTATTTTCTTAAACTTTAAAAAAAAAAGTAACTTCACGCCTGTAATCCCCGAAGAGGTAGGCAGAGGAATGCAGAACACTCCTACGTTTCACCAGTTACTTT